>VMKM01001300.1:0-157622 GCA_008360985.2 Macquaria ambigua | reverse complement strand
AAATGAATAGTGTCACTGCTTTATTAATCACTCAGCCTAGGAAAAGTGGAGGGTGCGATAGATGCGGGGAAATCACAGGGACACACATTAAGATACATCTAAAAATAGGGAATTCTGGTAAGCAACAGGCAAAAGCGACAGAGAGCGGATGAGTAATGGCACAGGAATGAAAGACGAGGTGAGTGGCGTGCACAGGCAGAATAAGAAAATCATATAAACAAAAAAGAGCAAAAAAGAGTGAGAGGTGTAATATATCCCCGTGGCTCTGCTACCAAATCAACAGGTGATGTCATCTGGTTGAATGCAACGCCGTCACGCTGGGTTTGGGGCGACAGAGTTGAGATAGGAGAGGGGGGTGTAACTGCAACCTCGTAAAAGAGGGGAAAAAAAATCTGCTCTCTACATTCACATTATCCCATCATCTCTCCCTCTCTCTCCAGTTTGTATCAAAGCTTCTCTGTCTCTCTCTCTCTCTCTCTCTCTCTCTCTCTCTCTCTCTCTCTCTCTCTCTCCCCGCGCCCCCACCTCCCCTAAGCTGCTCTGCTAGTCGCTCCTGCGAGGCTTAAGATGGAGGGATTTTGCCATCTTCTCACCCCATGTCAGTTCATTTCCAGTGCAGAGAGCTATATGCAGAGCCTGCATCTATCAGCAAGGAGATATAAGCTGCTATGAATGTCAAGGGTCAACTTGTGATATTATTCTGCTGTTAATGGCCCACCGTGTTATAGGGCCTCTAATATCCCTGGAAATGACTGCTCAGACAGCTGCACAGTGTGTGTGTGTGTGTGTGTGTGTGTGTGTGTGTGTGTGTGTGTCACATCAAGAGGCTGTGAGACCACCTTGCAGTGAGTCATGTGACAGCGACTAATAACGCTCTTTCAAATCAGAAGCGGGCTTGAAACTCAAATACTTTTTGTGGACTCCAGCAACACACACACACACACACACACACACACACACACACACACACACACACAGCAGCATAACCACAAATAAACACTTTTTGCCAACCATTTGCACTTCAGTTATGACCTTTAGTTTATAGTTCCACTTTGGCCCTTTAGTTTCTCTAAAGAACTACAAACACAGCAATAAAAAATAAAAAAAGACATTTAATGGCATTTAGTTGAAGTGTGCGCGTGTGTTGAGGGAAAATGTGACCATGCATTAATTCACTTTGCATTCATCAAAATTACATTAGTTTCAGCCTTACCCAGTGTGAAGTGAAAAGATGTACACCGAGAGGCTTGTAAATATTACTTCGCTGTAATTCCAAAGTGGCCACAGGTGCAGCCCTCATGCATTTATTAAAAGTACATTTGAATTTTTAAACTGTTGCATTGTGTCGTGATGCAGATCTGCAGATTCAGTTCATGTCTCTCCCTCCTGCTGCAATGAGCAATAAAAGACTCACATGCAGGATTTTAAAGGGGGCACTGTGCACCACATCCAAATTTTCTCACAGAGGCGAGTTTAAGAGCAAACCTTATATGCAGAATACTATAGATCTAACCTATACGTTCTTTTCTTACGGGAACTGATGAGGCCAATAGCACAAGATTATTGTCATCATTTGGAACATTTTAACATCAATAATTTAGTGTCACATAGACATAAAAACAATTACCATAAATAAAAAAAAAAAACACAGCTGAGTAGAATGGCAGCAATTACTGGCCTCTGTGCTCCATAATACATTGTCTTTGCAACAAAAAGTACCAGCAATTGTGGGAAATGTGGACAAGTGCTGAAAATACTGGTGACATGAGATGGAGGGTACCTATCGTCTCTGCTATTGTCTCAATTGATTACAGCATTATTCCAAGGTACTGTATCCATTAATCTAGTGTCCATGTATTAATGATTAAGATTTCAAGATGAAGTCGTCTTCAGATCTGTGCACGAATGCAGTCATTTAGTAGAGAGAACTTCTATTTTATAGTTTCTGGATGACATTTTTTAACCAAGCTATAACAGATGTCACAAGAACTAACTGATTGGGTCTGATACATTTATTTTGCCTGGAGTGGCCCTGCATTGTGTGCCATCCAGTTCTCATTTCAGAACCTGTTTTTCATTTTGTTAATAAATGCAGTGGGAAGACCAGTGGTGGCGAAAAAAAAACATTCAGATCTTTTGAATAAAAGGAGTAATATCAGAAAGCAAAATACTTCAAGTTAAAGTCCTGCATTAAAAGTAAATGCATTAAAAATATCATTAAGAAAAAAATGCAGTTACATATTAAAGGCTAATGTACTTGTTTTGAAGAATGGCAAATGGAGTATTACATTATTGATGCATTAATGTGTAAGCAGCATTTTAATGTTGTAGCCAGTCAAAGTGGAGCTAAATGTAACTACTGTATACACTATTGGGTAGTTTAACTTGTATTAATGTCATATTTATGGAACTTATATGTTTTGAATGTAAACTCTTTATCTAAAAAGTAACTTGTAACTACAGCCATCAGATAAATATGGTGGAATAAAATCTCCCATTATTATTTATGTTATTTCCCAGTGAAATGTAGTGGATTAGAAGTGAGTAAGTTGCACAAAGTTGAAATACTTAAGCTAAGAACTTATTTCCCACCTGTGCAAAGACATATTACCAAAAATGATATGGTAAAAAGAATCTAAGCTTAAAAGGTCCACTTACTAGATTTTGGAGATTTCGCCATCATTCAGCGAATGGAGCTGGCTCACCGTTTATGACCTTAAAGGATAGCGCCACATTTTTTGAAGTCTGTCTTAAAGCAATACTCACTTGCCCATGTGTCCATTGAAACAGGTTTTCTTGCTGTAATCATGATTCCAATGTAGGAAATAGGGGACAAAATCCATGTTCCCTGTTTATCTGAAGCTAAAAGGACTAACTAAAGTCTACTAGCTTCACTGACCCTTTGGAATGTATTTTGGCAAAGAACGAGGACTCTGGACTTTCTTCCATTGGATGCACATTAGCAAGGGATCTTTTAATGGCCAGTATGGACAGAGGAATGATTAAAGCAAAAACCTATCCTTTAATGTGGTCACATGATACAAATTGGATGATGGTTGCAAATGTTGGTATAAACATAAACAACTCCTGTTTTCTTTTCCAGGGGTCCTTTCGTTTGCCTGTACCAGCAGAGATGGCTTAAGGTAGACTAACTTCCTGTGACTTGAAGACTCCTGTTAGGTGTTCCAAATGTCCAGACACATAGAGTTTGTTAAAAGTTCATCTGCTCTTTATTGGAAATGGATGTATATGGCCCCTTCCTGCTATACAAATAGCTTGGATTATAGCTGACTTTATAACAAACTAATGAAAAATGAAATTATTATTATAAACTATAGTTCATATTAAAGTAAACTGAATTGTAATGCGTTTTTGACTAGCTGTGCTTTTCTTTCTGTACAGCAGAGAAACAGATCCTGAGACCACCGTGCCGCCATAATAAAGCAACCTTTTTAGAAAATGACACCAATTGTGGTTTTTCTTTGCCCTCGATAACTCTCATCCTGTTGCACTACCTGGCTTGATTTACGGTCGTCAAGGTAACCACTCCATTATAAGCCTAATAGCTCGCACAGAACAATGCATGTCATAATTTTGACAAATTTCTGTATGGTTCGCTGGAAAATCCTTGTCATCATAATTGCGATTACATGTGTGTACCACAGCATGAGCACGTACCTGGGCACCCGGTATATATATTTTAAATGGTCTTTTTCTGACAGCAGAGACAAAGAGGGCAGAATAAGCACCATACTGAAATCTGTTCTATGCAGCTTTTCCCAGACTCCTACTGTTTGCTGTTTTTCTTTTTGAAGGCGATTTAATTTTTTTTCCTCTTAACAATTTCTTATTCAGACAGCAGGAGGCTGACACAGAGGCACAAGAGAAACGTTCTGCGCGGCCAGGACTCTATGAGCTACAATGATACACACCAGTGAAATTCAAAAGGAGCAGCTCCCTTGCAGTGGGATCATATTCCTACTTTGTAGAAGTGATGAGAGCAGCACAGAGACATGGTAATAAACCAGGAGGCTGTAGTCTTAGCTATGCTGAGGCCTTTTGCATAATGAACAGTATAATTATTTTCTGTTCCTGTACTGTATTGTGTCGGGTGTTAATCCTAACAGATCAGCGCAGGTGGACAGACGGCAGTAAAGAGCGGAGAGGCTGTTGCAGGGTTTAGTGTGCTGTGGCCTCAGCTGTAATGAAGCAGGTGGATGCAGTGGAGTTAGAGGAGGGAGCTGTAATCTAGGAGGCTGTCTGCTTTATTACCCCACTGTCTTGTCATGAGGGCACCACACACACACACACACACACACACATATGAGAAAAAGAGCAGAAAGATAGAAAGGGAAAGAAAGAGGGAACAAATCTGAATGTGTGAAGTAGAGAACCAGAGAGGGAGGGAGGGAGGGAGGGAGGGAGGAAGGGGAAGCAATCAGCCGCCTGGTCCTAATCATGTTCCTCTCTCTTTCCTTTTCACTGAAGCCCTTCTCCCAGCTCCGCATTTGGACGCATTAAGTTGCCAAAATTATTTCATAAGCATCTCGGCCTTCACCACCAGCGAAGGAGGAATGCAAGGGAATGATGTACAAGGCACTGATTAGACCTAATTATGAATCCTGATTAAGGCTTTTAATTAGTCGAGCCAGCACTTCAGCTGGAGAGGGCGGCAGAGATGGAGAAGACAGTGGGAGAGAGAGGGGGAGGAGGGGAGGAGGAGAGGGCGGGGGATTTTAAAGGAAAGTGGAAGAGGAAGAGCCTGCGGAGAGGAGTGAGGTGAGGCAAGGGAATACAAAAGGGCATGGAATATTGGAATATTAATAATATTGGCAATACTGAATATTATTTTGAATAATATAATATTGAAAAGCAGAGAATAAGTGACACATGGGGCAGAAAAATCTGATATAGATAGGACAAGGGCTTGACTAGGCTTGATCTGATCTTAGCACAAAATAGTTCATTCAGTCTAACCCAAAACTAATTCAGCAGGTCATAGTATTTTTATGAGCTAATCTGTTCTAAAATAGTTGACACTGACTTATGAAAGACACTGATAGAAATCTCAATAATACTCGGCGAGTAATTACTGGATGGGGATGTGCAAGAGGTGGCCCATTTCAATGTCAACCCAAATGAATGTAAAATATGATATCATGGTACTACCATTTTTATCAAACAGCTTTGGAAACTATTTGGAATAGTGTTAAAACAGTGGTGATGAAATAGTTGAGCTATAACAAAGCGGCCACTGAAAGGAATGGAAGTAAGTTAAAGCTAGGGGAGGGCTGGGACCAAAGTATCAGGGTGCAGTTGCAACACAGACCTTTTCTTTTGTAACACGGAAGTTTGGAACATGCCGTGAAGTCCACACGAGGTACACCTCGCCATTGAGTCTGCAGCCGAAAATCAGCCTGGTCTGATCAGTTTTGCCAGAAATACAGTAGAAAAACTTGTGCTTGGTAAGTAAAAAAAATACAAAACGGGAAGTGTTTTCTGTTTATTTGTTGAAGACTGTAAATGTACATCATCTGTTAGACCTATCTGTAGGCGAAGTATCAGTGAATCAGCAACCCTGGGACCCTGCAGGGGACAGTCCTGTCTCCCTTCCCCCTCCCCCTCTACTTCCACACAGAGTCCTGCCATCTTCAGAAGTTCTCTGATGACTCTGCTATAGTTGGATGCATCAGCAAGGGTGAGGAGGCTGAGTACAGGGCTGCGACGGGTAACTTTGTCAAAGACAAAGGAGCTAGTTGTGGATCTGAGGAGGGCCAAGGTACCAGTGACCCCTGCTCCCATCTAGGGGGTCTGTGTGGACATTGTGGAGGACTATAAGTACCTGGGAGTGCACACTGACAATAAACTGAACTGGGTTAAGAGCACTGAAGCCCTCTACAAGAAGAGCCAGAGCCGTTGCTACTTTTTGAGGAGGCTGAGGTCCTTCAACATCTGCCGGACAATACTGAGGATGTTTTATGGGTCTGTGGTGGCCAGTGCTATCCTGTTTGCTGTTCTTTTAAGCTATTTCTTGTATAATACTATAATGATGATCTTTCTAATATTAATCTTTGTTTTTTTTTAGATTATAAATGCATTTTTCTTGTGTAAGTGGTAGTAAATTAAACAGTTAATTCATATAAAAGCTTATTTCTGCTGCTGGGGCTGTGTAAATTAATGAGTAGCTTCAATAGTTAAACCACCACATGCTACTGGAAATTGCAGCTAAGCTACTAGCAACTCTGCTAATCCCCTGAACAGGGAATACAAAGATATTTTCATAAAAGACAATCTTATCTCAAGTCTTTATTTTGGAATAGATTTACTCCAAGTACTGATACTTTTTAATCAGTATCAGTACTTTTCCACTGACCCTGCCTAGTCCATCAGATCTAGCAGTCCCATAGGATTTTCTCTGTGGAGTACAGGGACATACAGTATGTTAAGTATGAGACACATCTGTGCCATTCACCAGTGAATTTTCTCTTTGACTTTTCCACCAGTGTTTGCATCCATCCTTGTGATCTTCCTCCTAGGAGAGCCCTGGTTTGCCTCTGTGCCGTTGATCTTCACGTTTTGACAGATCCTCGTTACAAACATAACCTCTCAGTTGTTACATTCTTCGCCTCTCATCTTCCTCCTTTCCTCATTTTCCCCTGCTTTTCCTTTGTTCTGCTTCCCATCTGGCTTTTTTCTCAAAGTACTTCATACGCTCTCCCTGTCTCTCCCTCTCCTCTCTCTACTGTAGACCATTTGGCACAAACCTCATCTTCCCTCCTCTCATCCCTCACGCTCACCTCAATTTTCGGCTGTTGCATAATTAATTAGCAGCACTGTTCACTATCAATGCAATTACTCCAGAGAATGGAGAAAGAGAGAAAGGGAGAGAGAGGGGGGGGGGGAGAACAGGGCCAAAATGGAGATGCCATGAAAAACATGGAATAAAAAGCAGTAGAGAGAGGAGGGTGGGTGGGAGAGTGATTTTAGCCCTTAAAGGGATGGAGTCAATATGGACTGAAATCAAAGGGGTCATTTTGACAATGCAAAATCCATTTGGAGGCTCAGGGATCAAGATGGAGAACACAGGCTTGGTTCAAAATGGAATATGACATCCTTATATTAAAATTAGACTCTCACAAGCAAGATTATAGATTTGTAAAATGTCACACCTCACTGCTGTTTTTTTTTTTTTTGGTGGGGGCCAGATGCTTAAAACACTGTAGATTCGTGACTAAACATCTGCACATGCACAAAAGTTGAAATATCTACTCTTCATGGCAGATTTATACATCTGAGTTTTGGGAAAGTGTTTGCACGTGTGCAAGCCTAACACCCATTCCCAAAATTATTTATGAATTTAAGTCAACACTCCCCTGTTATGTCCCCTGTAATCTTGTTTGGACATAACCCAGACTCATTCCATTCTTGATCTGGCACTGGCGATGTAGATAGTGTTACACAGAGCCATATGTATATCTGGGTATTGTGATCCATAGCAGCCTCCTAATAAGAATAATGATACATAAGTGGGTCAAGCTTATGTTTATCCTTATTCCCACAATACTGCGTAATTTGGGTGGGTGACTATATGAAAAACCTATCTGCACATGCTGGCATAAAATCAAGCTTGTAGAGAGAGATATTTATTCACACAGCTATAAATGTTATCAAAGCTGAGTTCAGGCTGTTGTTGAAAGCTATGATGTCATGAAAAAGTCTGCGGTTTCAAAGTGCCACACATGGTGTAAAGCATGCGTGAAGGTATGCACATTTTTAACAATAAATAGCAGATTCTGTGTGGAAAAGTATTTTTCTTTTGTCCAGATACATCATTTATACATCTGGCCCTGCTATTTTTTTATATTGCAGTGACTGGCCCAAAGGGAGGCTCTACAATTACAGGTCAAAACAAGGTGACATATTTGTTAGTGATTGACCCAGATAAGTAGAGCAGCATTTGCTGGAAATGACATTTCTGCTGTTGTCTGGTTTGTAACAGGTCTATCAGCTGGTATATTGTTACAACAGAGAAGCCATTTCAATTTACTTGCAATAAAAGCTACAGCATCACCGCCCGAAGATGACAAATTATTTATTGTGTCAACAGCACCATTTTTACTCCATGCCATTTACTAAAGTCCCTTGTAGAAAGAAACACTGAAAGTGAAAAATACCACCATAGCCCCTTGTTTGATTCCCCGTTGATCGTTTACGTGCAAATGTCCTTTAGCAGAGATTTAGCCAAGACTCATTACTTACTCTGTTGCAATTAACACAAAGCCAGTGCATTCAAGGATCGATGCCATTTGTCTGTCATTAATTTGTTAGCCAGACATCATATTACACTGTTGGGATGCTGGAGTCCAGTATTTCATCCGTGACTGAGGGATCTGGGGAGTGTGATGCATATGGAGAGGCTCACCAAACCAAATCACCAACAGAGAGAAGATGTTCTCTAGGGTCTGACAACCCATACATGACAGATGGACTAATACGACTTAATTCTTTCCGCCTGTAATTCTTTGTCCCGTTCTTAACAATGCAATTGCAATTCAAGGCTGGATGTATTCTCACATACACTGCAACTTGTGTCCTTGTATGCTATTCTTGGCAGTCTGCCACATTTCATTTCTACGCTCTCTGTCATGAACTGTCAAGTCTATTTGATTCAATACAGATACTGATCTTCTTTACATTGAAAATAATAAACAGGCTGTGTTAAAAACAGGTCAAGTAAAGAGAGGAAGACATACAGAGGAAGCTATTTCAGTGTATCCTGTTTCCCTATTCATCTGCAGCCCATTTAGCTTCATTTGATTGTAGTTTCTATGGCTTTACTTTCAGACATCCATTACTGAAATAGCAATTCTATGAGCATTAATGAGTGAGTCACACAAAAGGCCAGCAAAGTGGAAAGGAAAACAGTTTTAAAGGAATTTATTAAGACAACACACATACACAATCATTTGCATTCATATGCTCGCACACACACATACACACAGAAATAACTAGGAAGGTATTCCTAATTACAGGCAAATGTATTCATTGATATTGTTGCAGCACTTTATCATTGGAGGATGTGATTTGCATTGAATTTTTTTTCTTTCTTCTTTGCTGTTGTGTTAATTGTTTACTGTGGGCTAATTAAAGTCCGCCTGTCATTACTCTCTGCAGCCGATGATCACTGCTCTCTGCAGATGGAGGCAATGGTGACAGACCCTGACAGAGGGAGGACAGGGAACAAAAGAGACTGACAGAGGGGGAGAGGGGGGGAGAGAGAGAGCGAGAGAGAGACACTGAAAGTGGACATTGCAGAAGGATCCATGTGAGTTTTTTTTAGCCATGCTAGCAGTATAGCTCTGGGGATGGCAATGTCTGTCTAATATTATTATAAGTCTGTCCACCACTTTGGTCTAAACTGGCATATCTCAACAACTATTGGATGGGTTGACATTAGATTTTGTGCAGCCATGGTCCCCAGGGGATGGATCTTATTGACTTTGATAATCTCCTGGCTTTACATCTGGTGCTACGAGGAGGTCATAGTTTTCACTTATTCAGTGATATATGTCATCGTCTACTATATGGATTGGCACAAAGTTGTATGCAGACATTTGTGGTTCCCTGATGATGCATCCTAATGACTTTGGTGATGCCCTGACATTTTATGAGGTTGTCATTTGTGGTTTTGATAGACATGCATGCCCCCCCCTCCAAAAAAAAAAAAAAAAATCAAAACATTTTTTATTTGTCCAGTGCAGCCTCAGTTGTACTTTGTGTTTAGTGCTAATTAGCAAATGTTAACATTCTATCATGCAAAACTAAGATGAAGAAGAGGGTAAACATTAAAACATCATATCTGCTAAACATCAGCATCTTAACATTGTAACTGTGAGCATGTTGCCATGCTAGTGTTAGCATTTAGCTCAAAGCACCACTGTGCCTAAGTAGAGCCTCAAAGAGCCGCTAGCATGGCTGTAGACTCTTGTTTATTTAAAAGGTTGGAGAAAAAAATGGAGTTGTCACTATAAAAACTCTCAAATTAAATTAAATTAACTGAAAAAACATATTTGTGAACTGGGTCACTATTTAAGGACATTTACAGTAGAGTCCTCAAGGTAAAGTACAACTGCAATGTTTAGGAAATTGGCTCCCATTGGGGCCCTCCATATGTTAATACGTACGTACATTCATAATAGTATTCATTCATTCACTATATTGACCATTCATTCACCATATGGCATGTACTATGAATAACAAAGTTGCTTTTATTACATTGCAAGAGTCATACGCTCATCATATTCATTCTGGAAATGCTATATACTATGAAATCTCCAAAGCGAAGATATACTATATATAGCTAAAAGTCTATACTAAAATTCTGTGTTAGAATGCATCAAAGTGTGTATGTATGTGTATGTAAATCAGTGATAAACATAAAAGATTTGGCAGCAGTTGAAAAAGATATCTTTGTATTTTTTTAACCATTTAATCACAGAAAGTGTGAATGCAGCTGTTGTAATACGATGTGTGGATTGTGTGTGTGCACTGTTTGTGTGTGTTCTCATGCTTGTATGTTTCTGCATGTTGGCCTCTTTGTGTGGGTGACTGTGTGTAAAAGACAGAGAGAGCTTTGTGCAGGCTCGTGTCAATCACTGTTAGCTGGAGTGGATGTGTTTGTTAGGGCATGTCTTTCTCCATCACTGAAAGTCCATCCACATTAGATCCTACGGCAGAATTAAGTGGCACTGCTGAAGGTACATGGCGGCCAGGAGTGGTTATATCTTCATTTACCGCTGGCAGCTGGTGATTTGTTCCTGTGCACATCTCACAGGTCTGTGTGGGTGTGTGTCTGTATGCATGCATACACACAGAGTCGGGAGTAAATGGGGAGTGAAGAGATTTCAACTCAAGCTGATCGACTGTGTGTATATCACATGTAACGATAGGCGTGTGTCTTTGCATGTGTGTGTGTGTGTGTGAGTGAGAGAGAGAGAGAGAATAGATGGAGTGATAGATGGTAAATGTGAGGAGAAGGCTAATCTCTATTGATGAGAGAGGAAAGATCACAGGTGAAGGTTGCTGACGATCAGTAGAATGCAGACCAGGCTGGTTCTCTAAGAACAATCTAGGCTGGTGGCACTTGTGAATGCAACTTACAAATGAAACCAGATAAACACTGGTTCCGCCTTTTAAGACATTAAGACTCACCCATATTACAACATATCCTGACTTTTAGGTCCTGGCAAAGGTCAAGCTCCAAAAACCCTGGATCCTACACTTCCCAAAATGCAACTCAATGGCATCTTTTCAAATCAAATACCCACATCTTTTAAACTTTATAACAGACTTTCTGTATTAAATTTGTGCTCTTCAAGCACAAGCTAATATAACCTCTGGTGACATCGTCGGGGATTATTTTTCCAGAATTGACAAAGCTCAGTTCCTAGAGTCAGGTCCCATCAAACCACAACTTACTGTTTTAACACTTTGGTTTTTGTACGGATAAAACAAATGAGATATTACATGTTAATTAGTGAGCTTTAGAGGTGATGTTTCCCCGTCCTTGCAGCCTTTATGCTAAGCTAATGTTTTGCTGGCTGTGGCTTCACATTTAGGCATACAGGCATAAAAGTGGTCCCAGGTCTTTTTCAGTCTGGGTCCATCCTTTTTTAACTTAAACTACTATGCTGTGTCTTGAAGGTTTTAAGGTGACATATAGTATCCAACAAGACCAAACAGGCATTCAAATGGCTACAAATGCTCCTGTACTGTTGTATGTGTGTATGTATATGTATCTTTAAGTGAGAAACATGAAGAGAGAAACAGGCACGGATTGTTTTCAGCCATCTGCCAATTTTACCGCCCCACGGCAAAAACAAAATGACTATACATAAAAATAAGTACAAAGGAATTAGACTCACTGATGTGGGATATAAATTACACAGTTTGCAGCAGGTGAGCCAACCCGTGTTAATTTGGACCCAGCCATGCCTACCCATGTATGCCCTTCCTCGTCCAAGCTTACAATGCCAACTACCACCAGCACCTGCTTCCTCCCAGCTCCTGCCTGAACAAACAAAAACACTTTCATATCAGCATCGGGTTATGCTTGACTTTTTCTTTTTAAGAGAACAATAATAGCATGTAGCAAACACGAGGCTGATAGCAGTTGCAAAGAACTTATCTTAAAAAAACAATTTGCTGTACATAAAAAGGTGTGCAAACTTAATTTCCCGACTTAAAAGCTGGGTAAACTATGTGTGTGTGTGTTTATCCTCTAACTGTGCCAAACAGCTCTTTGTCTATCTCGCTGCCCCCAGGGTGTTGGCCCATATGCCTGCCTGGTCTGCAAGCCTGGTCACGCAGGTCAGGACCCTGCCAGCCTCACTGGGACACGAGACTGTGTGTGTGGAAGTGTGTATGTGTGTGTGTGCACCCATCTGTTACAATTGAGGTGCATCGTGTGACAGATCACCCCTGACCCCACCCCTCTGGGAGAGAATATGCGTGTGTGTATGCATGTGGATTGCTCTAGTTACACACTACAGATGTAGAGTGTGTTCACATGCGTCTGCCTATGAACATGTACACATGCGTGTGCTTGCATCAGGACCCAGATTTCTGTATCTGCCTTCATAATCAATAGACATGCCTGACCCCCCAACCACCTACATCACCACCACCACTCCTTTCAACCCTCACTCCCCCCTCCTTTCCCCTGTCTGTGTATTCTGAACCAGATGGGGTGCCAGGGTCACCTCTGACCCCCCACCGCACTGTGACTGATGGGACAGCCCAGCCCTGTCATCCCCCTCTATTGTACCCTGATGGGCATCTGACACCACTCGGGCCCATTTATTAAGAACACTACCACCATGCACCTGAGCTTCTAAATAAGTCTGCCAATCAGTGTTATTCTATAGGAAATACGTTTCAATAACTCTTTGTTGTTTCAAATTCATCAGAGGAGTATAATCAGTCATTTGTCATGTGGCACCTGAGCTTTATAATAATGCTGACAATCAATGCATTAGGAATTAGAAAGCAGCTGACCTGTAGTTAAAGGGTCGATTCACCCAAATGACAAAAAAACATTTTCTCACTTACCTCCAGAAGTATTGAGCCATGCTGATAGTTTTGGTTTTATTTGCCCAGGTTTGGAGATATCTGTCTCTGAGATTTCTGCTTCCACGCCAACACCATGGGTTTGTGGTGCTAACAGCATTTAAAATTAATACATTTAATTCCAGAAAAAGTGTTGTTAGTCACTCAAGGACAGTCCACAGACCAAACTGTCAACTGTTTTATAGGAACTATTTCTTCAGTAGAAAGTAGTTCCTTTGAAAATAGTGATGTCTGTAGATTATCCAGAGTAACAGGACACTTAATTTGGAAAGAGGTATTGCTTTTGGGTTTTTTTATATGTCATTTTTTCTGTGAGCAACACAAATTAAATTTCATTCACCTCTATTGTACTGGGGTGTAGTCAGAAATCCTAGAGGTGTATATCTCAAAACCTTAGCACATAAAACTAAAATGATCTGCATACCAGTAGAAGTAAGGGAGAAAATATGTTATTTCATAATTTCTGTGAACTGACCCTTTAAAACGCACAGGTTCAGTGACAGTTTCTACTAAACACAAATACATTTTAATCAAAGGAATGCACTTTAGTCTGGGTTTGATAATGCACTGTATTCATCTCTGCATCTTTTATCCATGTGTCTTCATGCGTCCTCCATGTGTCCGTCTCATGAACTCTTGCTGGGATGTGAAGTGTTGCTATTTTTGTAGTGTAAAGTGTACATAAAGGCCATCAGGAGTGAGGTGGATGTTTGTCTCATGGAATCTGAGGGAATGCCTTATGCTAACACTCTGAGACAAATTAGCATACAGATTCATCCGTGGCTGTTGTAAATCCATTTTTCTCCTTGCAGATCTGTAATAAACACCTTCTTTGGTTATGAGAACTAGTTTTTTCCAGTGCGATGATGGCTTTTTTTCCCAGTGTGGGGAAATACATCTTACAATATTATGGGATTGCTACAGCATGCTGCAATATTAAGTGTAATGTGTTTTTTTTGTCTGGATGATCCTTATCAGTGTATCAGGTGAGATTGAAATCATATGGTTGCATGGGCCCAGTAGCGTGCAAATCTCTTTAGGGCAGAGGTGATAAGCCAAAAAAGTTATTTCCTCCAAAATGCCAGGGAGGGTTGAAGAGGTCAATCTGCTTCCCTAACAGAAAAAAATGATTATCTCTGACTTTTGAGAAAGAGATTATAGTTTCCATCCTTTACAAAAGTGCAATTTTTAAAAAAGTGTGTTAGCTTCCATGTGGACATATCCAGTGCAGTGTGTGCTTGGTGCCCCAATTCTTCTTTTATGAGAATCTTGAACAGATGCAATGATATTACAGGGAACAAACGTGAACAGACGAAATAAGACAAAATGGATGAGGCACAAACTGTGTGGGAAGCAGCAAAAGCACGGCCATGTCACCGATGATAAAAACAACTTGTGGAGCTATTTCTTTTTCAGAATGATTGACACACATCTTACTAGAAGGACTGAAGGAAAACAGACTCATGAGTTTGGTATTTGAAGTTGGAAAAGTCTGCTTTCGATTTGTCTTATTTTGGAAACAGTAGGTTACAAATCAAGTTTTGAACTGGACTGAGAGCACTGGGAAAAAAATCTGAATGAAAACAATCCAAAAAGCTATTTGCCATCTCCTCCATATCCTTTGGGAAAATGTGCATATGCAACAGTGAAATAACTGAGGAAAAACCATTTGGGGCTTTAAAGGTCAAATGTTGACTGTGAAGCGCTGTCCATACTCAAATGAGGCCCCTGGGGCCATGTTTTGAAGTGAGCGTTTAAAATGAGTACAGTGAATAGCACAACCAGTCACCTCTCACATTCTGAAGGTTACATTATTTAAAAAGGGCACCCAGTCCCAGAATGAAGGGCTTTCAGGACTGCATGCCACATACAGTAGTTCTGCATTTAGTCAAAGTGCAAGACCACAGCCAACTGCTCTGACTCAACCTGAAGGTGTTATTTCAGGGTGCTTCTTCAATTTGACCTTCCTCAGGTATACTTTGGTGTTGACCTTTACATTTTAATATTGGCATGTGTTTCAGCACATATTTTTACTCATTAGAAGTAAACAGAATCCTCAACATATAAAATGCAAATGTACGCTCTACAATAATGTGAGAAACAAAAGCTTTCCTCTAGTCTGCCTGAAACATGCTACTTGGATGTAATTGGAACTGCAGCGATCCTTTCACAATATAATCCATCACAGATTACTGATTTCATGCCAAAAATGCAAATCAGCATCCAGAGGAAAATTTCTCTGTTCTCTGTAACATTTGGACTACTTTGCTGTATTACTTTGCATCAAAATAAAATTCAAATCTGCAGTATAATGTGATTCCTTTCCATATGTTTGATTTTGCCTCATTTGCACTGGCGGACCTGGGGACCTCGTATGATTTAGGAATCAAATCCACGTCTGTGTTTAATGCGTTGCCTTTCCACCAGATAAACAAAGTCAGTGCTTCACTCTAATTTAATCCCAAGGATTATCTCTGGAGACGACAGAAACATAATGGGTCTTCATGCTGAGCAGCTAGATGAGCCTCCTGAATTTGCACCCAAATTACCATCAGGCTTTCATTAGAAATTTCCACAGCAGCTAAACCAAAAGAGAAAGAAAAACTGTGCGGGGAAAAAAAAAAAAACCCTTATGGAAAATTAAAATTGTCCAAAATGAATGAGATGCAGATTCACATTGGACAAATTATCAAATGATCACTGTGTTTGGCAAAATATGATAATTTTTGATGGAATTTTACAGATTACAGACATGGCAGATTTGTACGGGATTAAGAACACAGACAACTGGTGCAATTATTACAAATCCCAGGGTGGCCTGGGGGGATACAACTTCTGTGCAAAAAGCGAATTATTATGATGCTAAATAGACAACTTATTCCAAACAGATTAGTCTGAATGTCATGATAATTTTGATCTACAGCCATAATTAACCTTTATTCAGGTTGTGTTAAATGACTGCAACTCTAATCTCACAATCAAACGCCTTTGGTGCCGCAAGAAAATTGTTGCCTCAGTGACAATCAAGATCATTGTTTCATGCAGCCTGATTTGGATCTAAAGACTTGACTTTGAGAAAACCTCTGAATGATGAATAGGTAAGAGGGTGAAAGTGGTGAAAAATTGTGTCTGAAAGGCAGCTATTAGGTTAATAATTTGACAGCGATACAACCAAATGTGACAGTAGTTTCCTTTACAGTAAACTTAAAGCACTAAAGGGTCTTCCACACCTGTTTTATTACCAACCCCAAGTTGTTTTTTTGCTTCAGATAACTCTAACTACCTTTCTAAATGTTTGCTCAGTGCGAGAGGGAAACACAATTAAAGCAGGCATTGGCTGACCCCACTGTACAACTCTGGATGACCTTAACAATATGTGTCTCATTCAAAACCTTCCAATGGCTGTAAGCATTGTTAGATAGCACTACATCGATTTGTACATGATGTTTGTAAGCACGCAGAGCGTGGCGCCGCATAGGAAGGGTTGACTGCCTCTGGCCAATTAATTAGTTGGTGTCACACGTCATCAATCCTGACATACAAACTGACTTTCAAACTCTGGTCTACAAGCTCTTGGGCCTCATGTAGCATATTGTGTGTTAACATAATGAAATATTGAATGTGACATAGTGACGTTGTCAATAGCCAGTGCTACTTGTGTCCTTTGTGATAATTGGCAAATAAGCTGGTACGTGTGATGTGTTGCGTTTCAACAAACATAAAGCAGTGAAGTTTATTGCTTTGGTCAAGTTGCAACAATGCCATTCAAACTCCAGCTCCATCATCAGGCCAGAATTTTATGACCAAATGCCTGCAAGTCTAATGACATTCAACATCAGCCTCAACTGTACTTTGTGTTTATTACTAATTAGCGAAAGTTAGCATGCTAACACACTGAACTTAGATGGTGAACATGGTAAACATTAACTGCTAAACATGTCAACATTTAACCTGACGCGCCAGTTGGTTTGTTACACAGGAGCATCTGAGAAGTCATCCTTGGAAACTGTTTGGAAAAGGGCAGGCACTTTCAAAAAAATATTTGGCAGGTGATTGGATGAAATTCTGTCTATCACGGGCTAACTTCAACCAATCCGATGAACGAACCATATGACGTAGTGGGAGAGCCGAAGCCAGCTGGGAGAAGAGCAAAAACACCTTTTCTGTTGAGAAAAGCCTTCAGTGCCGGTCTTTGCTCTTCTTTCAATGAAGAAATACTCTACAGTTCTGATATACCTGATGCTATGGCAGCATACGCTAACCTCTTTAGGAGCCGCCATTGTTGTTTTTGAACAAACAGTCGCAGTCGTCACGCCTAAACCCCGTCTGTAGTTCTTCATAGGACACTGACTGGTTCAAACCACTGTGGTTCGACCACAAGCGCATAACTCGAAGCCTGGCAAGATGGATTCTCGCGCTAACGTTAGCATTTAGCTCAAAGCACTGCTGTATTTAATGCCTCACAGTGTCGTTAGCATGGCTGTGGACTCTTGGTCTTGTTTTAGCATAAATGAGACCAAATGGAAACTACAGTTTGGACTGATACTTGTATCAAGCTGTTTCTTCATGTTTTCATAACTGGTGTCACTGCCAAAGAAGAACAATTTGGCAACAAGCACAGACAGGTCCATCAACACAAGTCAAGTGATTTATTGGGATGAGGAATTCCTAAAACTCTGTCCAATAAAGCAGCTACTGTTTTCAGCAAGGAGAAGGATTCTCGCTGTGCCTTAGCAAAGGACAACAGTCTGTGGGTTTACTTGGGTGTGCTGGTTTTAAGGCAAAGGATAAAAGGAAGTGGTGTACAATGTCTGTTCCAAGCCACAGCTTTCTGGTAATGAGGTATTGTCGACCTTGACAAAACAAATATAACAAAGCAAACTTTCCTACTGTGGTTTCCTACAGTTCGCCGAAAGCAAACTGTACAGTAGGTGCGATGTTACTGTTGCTGTTTATTCCAAAGAGCACAACACCCAGCATGCAGTGCAGCAAACATTTCTGTTCTTGGTACTCTCCTTGCTGAATACAATGAAAGAAACATTTATTCATATAGCCAATGCAATTTCCAAGTAAGGGACAGCCTGTGGCTCAAGAGCCATGACTGCTCATACTGATGATACAGCCTGTAGTCAATGAGATAGAGAAGTAGCCATCCTGGCCAATGATTTGACTCATTGTTTGTATTCCAAAGACTTGCTATGGGAAATATCCACTCTAAGGCCTCTTCTCATTCTGCCTTACAATCATTGTTTGTCAGTGTTAGTCATCCTCTCGCCCTCTTTCCCTCACACTCATACCTTTCCTTGGTCGCCTCGTTCACTATCTTGCCATGTCTGCTTTCTCCCAGGCGACCCCCAAAGTCCTCTTGATCCAAAACAAAGGTAGAGCTCTTGAATTGGCTTTAGGGGGAAAAGACTAAGAGAATGTAACGTATCTGTTTCTATCCAGGCAGCCAGTGGGAACAAATATTGACATGTAATTCTTTTTTCTCTCCCCTCTCTGTCTGTGGCCAAACCTTCACTTCCATTACAGCTGTGAGGGAGAGTGGGAGGGAGAGTCGTGTCACCGGGGAGACCGACATGAATGATATATTTTTTCGTTCTTTTCTCCCGTTTCTGCCCGCTCCTTCTCTCTCCTCTCTGTGCTCTCTTTCTTTTTGCGAGGCTTTTGCTCACGTCCTGTTGTCGATCTCTCCGGTGAGAAAGCGAAGCCCTTTCCAACAAGGTAAATAACCATTAGTGGGTGAGTGAGTGGGAAAGAGGGAGATGGCAGGGCAGAGGCAGAGAATGACACACACAGAGCGAGGAAGACGAGAGAGATGAAACTTGGAGAAGGTCATTTGTTGCTTTTTCAATATCCTCAGGCCCCCCTGTCTCACCTTTTATTTTATCCAAGTGCCTATTTGTCTTTTCCCAGAATTGTGTCTTGACTAAAGCGAGACAGCCCGGGCCTTTTACTATTCACGACTTGTAATATAAGAACACAATGGCTGCTCCTCACAAGGTTGTAAGATTCCTCATTACATCTCTTTATTTATCTTGCCAGCACAGAGACACAGAGAGAGGGACGAGGAGACAAAAAGACAGAGAGGAGGGAAAATAAGTGATTTATTTTATTATTTAAGCACAATATCCTGTTCCAGGAGGCGTAGTATTTTGCTGTGGGTGGCAGTGATGTAACATATCCGAGGCCTGAGTCCGGCTGGCTCTCACACATTGGACACATATTATTGATCACAGATGCTGCTGGTTGCCTTGGTTGCTTTAACTCAGTTTGCCCTCTGTCTTGCCGTCTGCCTGTCTTCCTCTTTGTGTCTGCGTCTCCCTTCCTCTGTTTCTTCTTCCCTCCATCCTTCTGCCTTTCCCAAGCGCCCCACTTCTCATCTTCCTCCATCTGCCACCCCACTCCGCATCCCCTTCTGCTTCTGTTACCATCCCTCTAACTCTGTCTCTTTTGTCAGACATCCCTCTCTCTTCCCTCCACCTCCTCCGTCTCTCTCTGAGTGTCCTTAGGAGACACTTGTAGACGAGGCAGGGGCTCATATACTTGGAGGTTATGAAGGAGAAACAGTGAATCAAGTTCAGGCCTGTCCAAGTGTTTGCTCGGCATCCGAGCACCCTTGCTCGTTTGTGGATTTCATGAATAATTGATTAAATAATGGAAAATGTAATGAGGGAGATGTTTTAAAATTCAAATTCAAATCAAACAACTAGCCGTAGCATTCGCCCGCTCTTCAATAAGCAGATCTCTCCGGTGATTGGCTGCAGGACGGGGCTGTGTGACTACAGTGTTCACTGAGGCATGGAGGGAGGAGATTAATTTGAGGATATTTTGGGGAGTTGCAGACGCACAGGTGAGTTTGTGTGCGCACAAAACTTGCCAAGTTCAAGCAAATCGGCCTTAACATTTGTGCCTGTGCTGCTTCATCTTCAAGAGTAATTTTCAATGACATAACTGTCTCTTCCTATAGGTCTCACGGTCATGATGCATGGGTTTATACTCAGTGTGCCATGTGAGGGAAAATCTGTCTGTGCTCTTGTCTAAAAAATGCATTTGCATGTCTCTTCATACAGCGCCTCAGTGGTTCTGACGGGATGACTGCGTGTCTGCTCTCATGTGCCTGTTTGCACCATGCATGTCCATTAATGTCATGCTCCAGTGGCAGTGCTGGTGTTGGCACGGTACTGGGGAAAAGAAGCCACCTTGGGAAGCCGTACCATATGGAAAATGCATGTCTCATCCATGTTCACTCAGTCTCCCTGCAGCGCCATCCTTCACTCTACTGCACCGCTTGGTTCATTTATCGTCCCCTCACTCCTTTTCCACTTACTTTTCTACTACTTCCTACCCCCCCTCCTCTCCTTCCCCTCTTCTCTGTCTTTCCCTGTTTCTTTCCCTCTCCATCACTCACTCCATAATTTCACCTCTGCTCTGCATCACTCCCCGGCTCTCTCTCGCTCAGACATTTCGGTCCCTCTCTCCGACACTGCCATGGCACAATGCAGGGATCATTAGTGGCTTAATGGAGGTAGCCATTTTCTGCAGGGGGGAATAACAATGGCAATGAGCAGTATCCACCACTCCTCTGCCCTCTCCTTCCTCCCTTTCTTCTATCCTTGCCCTTTTTTCCCTTTTTCCATCTTGTTGACTCTCTGCCTCCTCGCCCTCTCTCCTCCTGCGATGACAGTGACACTGAGTGCTGTGTGCACCCGGTGTAAGAGTGGTCCTCCTGTCTCATTTACACTGATATTGGACTGGGTATCAGGTACGTATGTGTGTGTGTGCGCGTGTGTTTTGACATGGGAGCGACCATCACTGCCAAATAACTGCGTAAGCGTACTGTGGTGTGACACATCGGCAAGAACAAACGCAGGTGGGATGCTTACACACTCATACCCACAAACACACACACACTCATGCACAATATTTTCAGTTCATACTTCTTCATCTGAGCAACTCTCTGACAGTTTATTTTGGGTTATATTTTTGCATGGAGAGGGGTAGAAGAATTCGGTGACACATAGCTGAGGCCTTATGGGAAGGAACATGAAAATGTAATAAAATCCCACACATGCTTGACGTCAGCATTTTTTTAAATCGTGACTATCACTTCACCAAAAATCGTGATATATGCTTTAACTGTTACCTGTTGGCTGAGGGGCCTATAACAAGTTCATTAAAGGGTCATCTAGTAAGACCCGGAAAGTTCTGAAAATTTACACATAATAAAAAAAGAATGTTAAGGATACATGTTGAATATAATGATAAATACTGATAATGATAACAATACATTTTCTCGGAATATATGTGGGAACTTCTTGCAGAGAGGACAGTTTGGGTCAGTTAAAATGACGTCTGGAGCGGTTCGTTTATTGTGGGAACGTGATCCGACCTCGATCTGGCCCAACTACCAGTGTACTCCGCAAGTTTGCTTGTGCTTTGCATTCTGGGATATGGCAGAGCACACAAACTGTTTCTAGTAGTAGCAGCAGGACCTTCTTCCTGTATTGACTTTCTTCCTCCCGCCCCAAACACATCTGGCCAATAAGCAGAGTGAACGTTCTCATGTGGTTTGTAGTGATGCATTTGGTTTGCTTGGATTTTTTTGCTTGGATTCTTGAACCAAACCAAGGGGAAAACGCTCCACGTTTACAAACTCATCAACAGATTCGGACCAGAACAAACGAACTATAGGTGTGAAAACGCCCTTAAATTCCATCAAAGGGCTCACCAGTCGTTGCCATTAACCCGAGTTAACAAGGCTTAAAAAAGGTGAAACATGATCCACATGATCCACATGATCCAGTAGAGTTTCTTGGGGAGGTCTAAACATGGTAAGTGACTCTTGTGCTGACACTTGACACTTCTGTAGGTCTAAAACAGTGTATTAAATGACGCGATTAGGTGATTCCTAAGCATCAATGTCCACTTGGCACAATGAACCCTTGTGGGAAGAAATAAATAATAAATAAACAGTCACTTTTGATTTGGTTTTTAAAAATTGCTTCTCTCATCACAATGTTGCATGCATCACATCGCTTAGCCCTAACACACACACACACACACACACACACACACACACACAGATAAAGAAGATACATGGATACTTTTCTTATTTTAAAGGACTCTCAGTGGAGTTTTTGATTGTGAGCTTCAAGTACAGATGGGTGACAAATTAAAGGGAAAAAACAGAATAAATGAATGGATGCAGGGCACAAGGTGTTAATGAATGCTTTGATGAGCATGAACATACAGTGATGTGAATCATTGCTATGTGTGCTATGGCCTTCACATCCAGCACATCTCAACCCATCTGTGCACCTACAGTATGGGAGATTTTGGTGCCACTGACTTAGACAATCCATGACGAGGAGCACGGAAGCTGGTCTGGAGGCCTGTGGTGGAACAACACCTTAGTAAGACACTTTATGCTGGTTTTACCTTTCATTTGTCACCCATCTGAATCTACACATTCATACCAATTCCTCCACTAATTGTGCGCATTGATATACACTGGGCACCCAGTCACAAATTGTTGGCATTAAATTTTTATTGTATAGATTTGGCTCATTAATATGAATGAGGTCTGCTGTGTGTTTGCAGCAGTCCATCTGTGAGAAGATTCACAGCGGAGCATGTGTGTTATCATGCACACAAACACACACACTACGCTCACATGCATTCAGATTTACTGACTTAGTGCAGGTCTGTGCACACATCCATATGTAGAGACACAGGCAAGGCACACACACACACACAGTGGCACAGTATGGCCTGACAAACTGCTACTACCCAACTCACATCTCTTTATTTACCCAGCAGTGTGCCCTGTGTCCCTCCACGCCTCTCTCTCTATCCCTTCTTTTTCTTCCCCTCCTTTAATACAAGTCTACCCTACAGTTACCTCCTCCCCTATCACTGCCTGCTGCCACAAATCACAGCAGCAGAAAGACTGAAAGGACAGAGGGAGGCGGTGAAAACGAGAGGAACAGAAAAATGTTAAAGGGAGGGGAGGCATTAGTGGGGGTCGCTCTTTATTTCTCTCCAACAAAAGACCAGTGGGCATCCATCTCAGGCCTATCTGTTGACACAGGGCCACAGAATGAGCAGCCAGCTGGCTGGATCAACATGGATGAAAAATAGTAGAGTCACGGCAACAACAACAACAACAACCACTGTGGTGACAACTATGACAACAGTTGCTCCAACAAGAACAACAAATATAAACAACCGTGACATCCGTGAGGGCAGCAATCACAGCAATGAAAGCATCCAACAAGAAGAAGAATCACACCACCTGCTGTAACAACAATTTCTTCTTCTAAGACATCCACAATAACAACCACCTACACAACAGCAATACCAGCGGCAAAAATACCAACAAAAATAGCATAACCTGCTACAACTACAACCATAGCAACAACAGCAGCGGGAAAAACATCCCCAACCTCCGCTGCCACCTCCAACAATTGCAGTGTCTACTACAACTATTATTATTTGTGCTACCACTCTGGGTTTCATGTCAGTTTGTTATTTTTTTTCTCACTTGTCCATTCTACTTCTCCGTTTCTCTCCCACATCTCTCTCTCATCCATTTCGCAGCTGCGGCGGCGTGAACGTCTGAAAAACCCTAAATCCGAAATTTGTGCGAGGGGGGCCAAACACCACCCCGTCATTTCTCTGCCGCACCCGCTCATCTTCCCTACTCCATCTCGCCTCTTTCCTTCTCTCCTTGCAGCCATCAACCACAGCAATCAGCCAAGATCTTCTCCGAGAGCCGAGCGGGAGGGTGCAGAGAGCATGGAGAGGAGGAGGAGGAGAGAGGGAGGAAGATTAAGGAAATTGATGGTAGAGTGCAGCTGCTTGACATTTAAGACTAGAACTGACTGGACTTCATGAGCACTGATGGCACTGGCATTTATTTGATTCAGGCTTATTTTACATACATGAGTCACACTTGAGCCGGACAACATTGTTAACTGCAACATTTTTTAAATATCAATATTCCCAGTTCCTGACAGATTCTCTATTTGTTGTTCTAAACGACAAAGAAAAAAAAAGTGAGAAATAAATAACTAGTGAAAGTGTGACTTCATACTGATCCTTAGATTGGTTTAATTAAACTACATTGTGATCTCAGCAGTTAAAATTCATACAGCTGTGCTTGTGCTAATATGCGTGCTCCCTCGATTTAAAACCATGCAGGAATGAAATTGATGGCAGAAAATATGCTCTTTACTCCTATCAGCTATGATAACATTTTATAGTATTTGCCAGTTTAATTGCAAGGAGATGGAGTCATGTGGACTTTATCTAAATTACTTTTTTTGGAAACAAAACTAAATACTTCAGGTCAAAACTAAACCAGGAAGTAGCTTTCCAAAATCAAAACAGACAGTTTGGCAAATCATTTTAATGATGACCTTTGTTTTCACGTCTAAATAAGTGATTTAGATAATGGACCTGTTTAAAAACGCAGTAAAATGTTATCATAGTTGATGGGATTGTTCTTTAAAGCTGCAATCCCTGGTTTTATTAAAGCTACATCAGTTGATTTTTTTGGCCAGTTAGGGGAAGCGGAACAAGTTCATAACAACAACATTGACATGTGATCACCTGTTTTAGATCATGTTAGCAAACGATTTTCTATTTACACATTAGGCGGACATGGTGCAACATTAGCCGTCATTTGGTGTTGTCTTTCTGTCCACCTGATGAATATTATGTCCAATATTCACTGATGTTTGAGCTCTGATAAAATATCTTTAGTTTGCTAAATGCTCCACTATGTTCACCAGCTAAGTGCTAACTTTTTTTCCCCTGCTGTTTGGTCCTCGGCAGGTAGTGTGCAGTGGGTTTATCAGAGCTTTTTAGCTGAAAACATCAAAACAAAAACAAAACAATGAGCTGAAAGACACTAAAAACACTTCATAGATCTGGGGGAAACTGCAAAAGTTGGGTGATAATCCTAAATGGGTTCTTCGCTGCGAATGGCCCCTTTCAAATTACACTCAGTCATTCAATCTGTTGTTAATGAGAAATGATTGATTGGTGCAACTTTAAAAATACACTCCGTAATTCGTTTGGAATACTTAATAGCTTCCCACAAGTTCTCCAAACTCACTGTTGATATTTTAAATCTGCGCTATGAACCGTTTTTGACATCAACAATGATTTCAAGGATTACCATTTCAGAAATACTGCCATTCCCAAACCACTGTTAAAAATGACCTTCATTCATTTTTATGTATTACATTTCATTCAATTTTAGCAATCGCAACAAGCAATACCCTTCAGACAGGAGCTTTCCGTTTCAGCCTAGCTGGACCAAAACATTTCTAGGCCGATGGTGTTGGTTGAGACGGAGGAGGAGAGTGAGCGATGATGGAGCAAACACAAATCAGTGGAGGAGTGAGGAGGTGCAGAGGGGAATGGAGAGGGAGGACTGAGATAAGGCTGGTGAGGGAAGCCGAGAGGGGCCAGAGTGGCGAGAAGTGACGAGAGCTGATCTCTATTGATCACCACAGACAGCTTCATTGTCAGCACTTACTGGACACAGGATGAATTCACAACCATTTCCTTCTGTGTGTGGGTGGCTGTGTGTACGTGTACCTGAGAGTGTGTGTGTCTATGCAGTATTGAGTACATTACTTTCTAAATGTAGTCTGGTGGAGATTCTCAAGTTGACAGTATCCATCTGGTTATTTTGGGTTTGCTTGCTTCCAAAATCCACTCTATAAAGGAGACAACTTATTTTAATTTGAAAACTACTCAATGAAGGTGTTATTTATTGTAATCAGATTACATTCCCATTACACTTAAATCTTTTTGTCCTGACCCTTAACGTTTGTGTGTGTTCGTATGATTATGTGTACCTGTGTTCGCCGTGGATGCATCCCTGCAGTCCTCCACAACAGTTAGTGAGCACTTTCAGCGGCAGTACATTCATGAATTAATGAGCACGGCTGTTGAGACGTCTCTCCGAGAGCCGCAGAAAGTATTGAGCGATCAAGGAGGGCCGTGAGAGAATGAAAGGAGGAAGGAAAGAACAAGAAAACAAAATGGTCTTTTGTAAGCAATAACAGCGAGGCCTCCCTCAGCTCGATGCTGCTGTAGGATTTTATTTACAGTTTTTGAAGGCCAATATTAATACAGAAAATTATATATCTATTATTAGCATTGTGACAGTGAAAAGCAGTGATGTAAAGTAATTAAGTATATTTACTCAAGTACTATACTTATATTCTGAGGTACTCTAAAGGCATAGCACAACATTTTGGGAAATATGCTTATTTTATTTCTTGCTGAGAGCTTGATGAGAAGATTGATACCATGCTAATGTCTGTGGTATCAGCCACAGCAGCCGTTTAGCTTAGCGTAGCATAAAGACTGGAAACAGGAGGAAACGGCTAGCCTGGCTCTGTCCCCAAAGCTTACTAATTAACACATTTATCTTGTTTGTTTAATCTGTACAAAAAATTGTGATTTTACAGGGGGGTTATACGCTAAATTATTTTTGGCTGGGACCAGTAACTTCCTGGAGTCTCTGCTGGTTGCCTGGCTAGCCAAGAACCAGAACGTGGTAGCCCAGCTACATTTTTACAGTACAGACATCAGAGTGGCATCTATCTTCTCACTAACTTTTGGCAAGAAATAGAATATTCCCAAACTGTTCTTTTCCTTTTAATGAGCATATAAAACACGATTTATTGTTATAAGAAATTAGCCAATTAATCGATTTGTTGATCGACAGATAACTGATCAACAACAATGTTGATAATTAATTGTTTAAGCCATTTGTTAAGGAAAATACCAAATATTTAGTGTATTGCAGCTTCTCATGGGAAGATTTGTTGCTTTTCCCCCATTTATATTTATTCTCCATCAGTGTTTGATTGTGGTAAAAGTGAATTTCTTTGAGTTGTAGACCATTAATCGGCCAAAACAAGTCATCTTAAAACATCAACTTGGCTCTGAAAACTTGTTATAGGCATCTTTCACTATTTTCTGAAAGTTTTTAAACGTTAAATAATTAATCCGAAAATAGTCAACAGGGTAATACAAATAATAGATCTTTTTCACAACAGACATTTTGACTTGTAGGAAAAGCACAAGTGTTAATAATATTAACAATGGTTCTGTTCTATTTAAGTAAGCCGTAACACTGTGACAGTGAGCCAGCATGCACAGTACCAGGACCCTGAAACTGAAGCAGCCAAATGAAATTCAGCCATCGTTCATTTTATTATTCACACTTGGGCTTTTCCTTCTGTGACATGCCAGAATGTATTTCGTGAAAGAGGCCAACTGTTAGTTCGGGCCATACTAATACTTAAAAAAATTGGAATGAAGTACTTGTACTTGCTATAGAGTATTTTTACATAGAGGTATGACTACTTTTATTTAAGCAACTGGAAATATATATATATATAGATATATATATAGATATATATATATATATATATACACACACACACACACACACACACACACACACATACATATATATATATATATATATATACACACACAATAATAAAACATCTGATGAGCCAATATTTGGTATATAAAATAAGGCCAATAGGCAAACTAACCATCAAGCCCAATATAACTAATACAGTATCAGAGCAAGGCTAACGAACTATCAGAGCAAGGACTGAAAGGCTTGTCAGTGAAGGCAGCATGCACTGTATTAGCTCTGTCTCTGTGTTTATGGGTTTCTCTCATTGGTTTCATGCAATAAAACCAGGGGACATTGTCCACTCCACATCCAACCATTACATCAATGAGTGCACCATCTGAATGCAGTGAATAGTCAATAGGATACAGCAGCAGATAATATGGCAGAGGGAAGGGAAACAGGGTATAATGCATGTTCACTTCAAATCTTCTTTCTTTCCCTTTTAGCACCCCCCCACCCTCCTCCTCCTTCCCCACACACCCTCCGCTTCATATCTTCCTTTCATTACCTGGAGAGGAAGCGGCGGAGGGGAGGAGGGAGGGGAGGAGGGGTTGAGATTGAAGGTAGTTAGTGGTTGCTCGAGTTAGAGGTGTGTGTGTGTGTGTGTGTGGGGTGGGGGGGGGAAGACTGAGCGAAGGTTGGCGAGGAGTTGCCTTGGCAACGGGGAGCGGGGCCCTCGTTAGCCCAGCAGGTGCTAATAGGGATAACGAGGGGGTGTTAAGGGGAGTGCAGGGAGGGGAAGGAGGACGGAGACGAGACCTTTACCTCTCCCAGCATCCTTTGCTCCTGTACTCCGTTATCTGCTCCTCTTTGCTTCCTCGTCTCCTTCCCTCTTTTTACTCCTCCCTCCCTGTCCGTCTCATGCTCCCCATATTTCTTCTTCTCTTCTCTTTTTTTTCCAGCTATTCCACTTTAAGCATCTCTTTCCATTTCAGCTGCACCGGTTGCACTCATTTCAACAACTACCGGCCCCATTTTTCCCCTCTCTCTCTCTCGCTGTCTCTCCGTTTCCACTTTTCTTCTCCACTCCATTTTTGCCTCCCTCTTTAAGCCTCGTCCTCTTTTCCACCCCTCCATCCTGTCCTCCATCCATCCTTACAGTATTTCAAGATGGATAGAAAATAAAGTCCTCCAGTGGCTCTTTAGATGAAAAAAAAGGCAGAGAGACAAGGAAATAAAAGCTGAGGGGATGGCGAGGGCAAAGGAGAGAAAGGGGGAAGAGGGAGAGAGAAAGAGAGACAGGGAGGACATTCAAATCAATACTTCTGTTTGTCAGGTTGTATTTTTCTGCTGCCTCGTGTTTAGTCCCCCCCGTACTATTCTTTCTCTGTGTCTCTCCTGCTAAACACACACACACACTCGTGCTCTGGCCGTGAACCCAGCAGCCACCGCCATTTCAGGTTGTTTTCTCTTGCTCAAAGCTCTCTCTCCTTCACCTGCCCTGGCCATTTTGCCGTCTCTGACAAAGCCTCTTCATAAGGCATTCTGCAAAAGGACAGATCTTACACCGCCGTTTCATGCATTTCGAGTTCATACAACCTGATGCTAATTAAAATACAAGTGCCCAAGGCCTGGCCACTTATCAGCACAAAGAAAACACAGGGACTCTACTCAGCCACTCCACATCAATGCAGCCAGACGTGTTCAAATGCGAGCTGCTTGGCTACAAATGCATTCATCCTGTGGTACTGCAGATAGAATATAACATTTCCACATTTTCCCAAGGTCAGTTTTTCTGTTAGGAGAAGATTATTGTGATATAGCAGACAGGTAGAAAGTAAGAAGATTGACCTTTTAGTAATTTAGTATATCTGATGCAGACTGCATACACAGAACAGACAGGATAGCCCAAGGTACATCTGCACCTTTACCCAAATGCAAATCTGTCCCTTGCTCTGTTTTTCTTAATGCAAATCCAGCAGAAGCTCCCGCTTTATTCATACAAACATGGCCTGGCTGTAAAGTCGCCCACCCGATATGCTAAAAACCATTCTCACATGCCAGATACTTAGCCCCATCTGTTGACATACCTGTCAAGTCTCTGTTTTTACCCGTGAAACTCACATTTTGAGTCTTAGCTGGCATCTGAGGGCCATGAAAGAAAAATCTCATGGATCGTCACACTACCAAACACAATATAGAAAAAAAAGTGTATGCTGTAATCTTGGTTCAGTGATACAGTGCTGTGAGGGTGCACTGCGGAGCGAGCTTCCTGGCTTCAGTGTTCTCGGGAGAGGTGGCAATCACACTGGGAAGCAGTGTAGCAGGGTAATTTGCCATTGTCTGCTATGTTTCAGGCATCATATGGCTGACCTCGAAGGTGTTCTGCAGCAGAGCCGAGAGCGGCGCATTAGTGTGGTGCTTCAACGACTGAAAACAGGTTACACTGATTCTTAGAGGTTTTACATCACCCCACTCCCTATTTCCATTGCAGTTATGTTGAAACATGTGTTAAGCAGTAGTTAAAATGTTCTGCAAGCCATTAAAAGGAAGCAAGAAATTGATTGCTACCTCAGATTGTAAGCTGACTCATTTGGTTTGATATTCTAAAATTGACTGGCTTTGTACACAGTCACCTAGGTTTCTCCCAAAACATAACAACTCTGTAGAAGTCGATGAGTCTTTTCTTCTGCTTGTTTAAATTCCAGCTTTTGTTTGGTAGTTAGGCTGTTTGACTGCCAATAGAACACAGACGCAGGGAAGCAGGACGTGGACATAGGAATGAATTTAAAGCTGATGTTCATGATTAATATATTCTAATATGGGGCTGGGTCCGCCCGATTCTGGCTGGGGACCATTGTTGCATCCCTCTCTCTCTGCTATCTAATAAAGTCATAAAATGCCCAAAGAAATTATATATTGTATAAATACTGTATATATTGTACAACAAGTCCTCCAACTGATACAACCACATAGGTCATTTGTTCCTAACCCCTAATACGACCCACAGGAGTGTTTCCTGATTTAGCGCCCCTACTGGTGGCAGGAGATATGAATCCAAAAATGACAGAATAGGTTGTTTGCCAATGACTCCCAAAAATGACATATATATTGGTGTACCGGACCTTCGTTGTCATGGTAACAACAACATGTGGTTAACTTGGTTCGGGTTAGGAAAAGATCATAGATTGGGTTCAAATAAGTACATTAGTAAGTTAAGTTCAGTAAGACGAGTTACGTGACATGACTTCACACGGGACAGGAACAGCAGTCACCTGGGTGAAAGTCCTGTGTTGTTTGACTCATCCATCCACCCCAACCTCCTCACTATGTGGACTTTGTCACTCTTCATACTACCTCACCGGACTTCCGCCTTTGCTCCTGTCATAATTACTACAGCCACTAGAGCTCGCCTAACAATAAACGTAAATATGGATCGTAATAACCTGCTCCACAGACGACTTATACGGGCGTATTTTTGGGGAGGACAGTCTCATATTGTAATATACCCATCAGTATGTCAGAGTATCGTAAAATGAAAAACATCATCTATCATGGTTGACGATCAAAGTCTGTTGAAAAAGTCTGTTCAAAACACAGCTGGTACACTGGAAGCAACATTTCACACCATGGTTGTATTTTGACATGGAAAAATCTAAATCATAAGCCATACACAAACAGTTCCACCATCTTTGCTGTAGTTACAGATTTCAATTTAGGAATACTTTCTCATCTTTGGTGTCTTTCCTGAATTGTTAATAGAAGGAGAAGTGGACAATAGCAGAGTTTACCTGGCCAAACAGCTGTAGTTTGAGATGATTAATCTTCAGTTTATTGGGCTTTATAAAATTCAAACTATATAACTCAGAATCATGGTAAGTCTTCCAATCCTATTAACATTTTATCAGCCCCACCTCCACTCCAACACTCACATTGTAGTTTCCCCTGAAGGGGGAAAATTATTGTCAAACCCTATTCGTGCACCTCTGTGCAGGCTTAAGTGTATGCTGCAGGCAGTAATGAGGTCAGTAACTACTCAATTCACAAATTAATAAAACTTTTTCATATAGTTGGCTGTAAGAGCATCATTTTGTCCTGCACTTGTAATAGGAGGAGTAGGAAGCATCCAGCACAACCACTACCCACACATTTAAGATAATGATAATAGCTTATTATTACTGCCAAATTGTTGGCATGACAATCTGGAAACAGTGACAATGTTCTCCTCATTTGATAGGTAAATGATCAGCAATCCTCATCTCTAAAAAAGCTTAAATGTGTACTGTATTCCTTTAAAGCTGATATCTATAGTACCTTATGCTTAAATCACTGTATGCACACATACTACTGCAAAGCACTTTGGATGAAAGTGTCCCACCAAGTGGCATATTATACATATATTGTGTATGCATGCTAGATAGAGGACACATAAGTAAGTGCAGTGATGCACAAACCAACAAGGACACTAAAGCACACACACACACACACACACACACACACACACACATATACACACTTATGCAGCAGATCCTGAATGAATAAACCAGTGATGCAGAGGACTAACTCAAGGACTATCTCTCTCTCTTTTGTCTATGTCTTTATCTCTCTCTCTCTGTTTCCTTGTCCCTCTCTTCACAAAAATAAACCAGGTGTGCAGCTGGCGTTCCCTCCTCCCTCTACCTGTCACCTCAGGGATCAAGGAATGAGTGAGAGTGAGAGAGAGGGGAAGGAAGAGAAGTGGGTGAGAGAAGAGGAAATTCCCAGAAGAGGAGACAGGAGTACAGACATTCCTGGGGTGTGAATTGTAACAACCCCTCCCTTTTATCCCGCCCTAGTAGAGTCAGGTCCAAAATGCCTGGGGGCAGATATGACCCTGAAACTTACACATACAGATACGCACACACACACACACACACACACACACACACACACACACACACACACACACAAATAGCACAAAGTCTTCTGAAACAGCTGGATAAAGACATCATCTGTCATGGTTGTCAGCTTACGCCCCTTTGCTTCTCAACAACAACACCAAAATACACATGTACGCCAGCGTGTGCACAGGCACCCCCAAACACACACTGACTGAACTGTGTGTGTGTGTGTGTGTGTGATGGTTGAAAGCCACCCTCCCACCTCCAGTAAATCACATGGACAAACACACATTCGTCCTTCGCTCTCATCTCTCTATAATGGTAGGATAGAGACGTCATCTGTCACACTCAACTGTCAACTGTCCAAACACAGCCGCCCAGCTGTCACACACACACACACACACACACACACACACACACACACACATACACACACAATCCAAGAACCTGCACACACGCACACACGCACCTAGATTGCACAGATGCAACCGCATCCCTTCACAAATCATAGCATTTGTCTGTAAACACTCCATTTACCTGAGAGCAACATGGGGTCTGGGGGGGAAATTGCTGCTTCATTATCATAGCAGTTATTATGTTAACCCACATGTCAGAGTCATGGCCACACACACACATATGTAATGAAGGGGTCACACTATAGGGCTGACAGCACTTCCATATGTGCATCGAGGAGATCATTACAGCAAAATACATGCATTTAGTATGAGGGGAAAACACATGTACTCAGGATAATGGGTGCTTTAGCTGTACAAATACAAAACAAAATGTGTGTGAGTATTTGTTTATATAACATCACTACAGAAAGATTTCCACTTCATACAGGAACATACTTGCAGACATCGTCAAGCTGCTGCCATTTTGAATGCCACAGTAACAGCTGCTTGTGCAACAACAGCCCTTCTCTGTAATGTATTGTCCAATATGCTGTAACTATGTTAAAGACCAGATCTGAAGCGGCTAAGCTATTACTGCTAAGTGGCTAAGTGCTTCCTAATACACTTCATCCTGTGGGCTGGTTGTTTAGAAAGAAATAATCAAAAAGAAAATGGCAGTCCAAGAATTGTTGTAGCTAACAGCTGTTGGGACTGTTTTCTGTCACTGTTGGATGCTGGGAGTTTTTAGTCTAGTTCACTTCTATTCTATTTTATGATTTTTAAATACTGCATGGTCTCTGTGTATTTTCTAGCCACTACATTCACCAGCCTCTTCATTAAACCCTGGACACCTGTGCCTGGTCAGTGCAGGTTCAACAGAGGATAGTTTCCCAGACACTGTGCTCATAAAGCAGGCAGTTTTGGACACCTTCCTGGACTGTGATTGGCCGCGGAAATATACTCCTTTATTCCCACTTGACAATGACTCTTCGCTTGTGCTGGTGCAGCGTTCTAAAATGAAGTGAAATTGAGTGTAGAGAGAGCTATGGCTCAGCAAGAACCACTTTTTGACGGGTGTTTAGCCCGGTGTCGGCTCTGTCATCCAGTCCACGGATTTAGCAGGCCAGACACACATTCAATAACATCCTGATCACATCCAACCCTAATATGGGCTCCATAAAATGCTCCACTGCCAGCCCAGCTCGTAACGCTCAACATCGCCACCGGGAGGACTGAGAGAACGCAAGGATCACATACTTTCATAGTCCCCTGACCTTGACGATTGAAAGTTATTTGTTTTAGGATAATTCTCAAGTGTATTAACAGGCCCAGTGTTTCACGAGGCTGGTGGTATAAACACAAGCTGTGTTTAGGTTTGAATGGGCCCGAGCATTCCTGAATGAAAGGGGAAGGCAAATAGCGTGGTCAAAGCTGCTGGCAAGCGAGACAGTAGAGTAGAATATTGAATCTGCCCAAATATGGAAACAGCCATAAAACAATCACATCAACAGCAGGACTCTTTCAGGACAAGCGTTTTTGTGGCCATCCAAGTGAGGGGATTGAAATGGCACACATGCTTGTGCTCGCACACACTCATTTACACATGCACACACACACACACACACACACACAAACACACACACACACACACACAGCGTTGGACAGTATCTCCATTTAAACAGGGGAGTAGAGGGAGAAAGCACATTATGGCAAAACAAAAAGCACCAGAGAGACAATTAGCTCTTGCATATAAAGTCACAATGGAGTATGTGTGTGTCTGTGTGTGTGTGTGCTCATGCATGTTTATGTGACTGTTTGTATAAGTGTGGATACATGTGCCAAACTGTGTGTGTGTCTGACTGTGCATGCATTGCAGCCGGCTGTATGTATGCATGCCAGTCTACTTGTTTGCTCACCAATCAAACACACGCCACTTGTGTGTGCATTGTAGCCGTCACTCTTCTCCAGCCCAAAACACACTTACACACACACACACACACACACACACAGACACACACACACACACTGGTTGGCATCTGGGTTGGCATTTGCATTGGCAGCATGGCACCCGTGTCTGGTATCCACACAAAGAGGCAGAGAGCTGTAATCCAGACCCAGCCCTTGGTGAGTTTGTGGGTTTTTGTGTGTGTGTGTGTGTGTGTGTGTCTAGTGTGTGTCATCAAGAGACACAGTCGCCGTCCATAGTGAGTTGCGTAACAGCATGCTTCAGCCTCGCTTTCCTCTTTCTCTGGCACAGCATGCCACAGTGACAGCCAGACAACTAGGGCTCAGGCCTGGAGAGGTGCGCCTGGCCGGGACTGTGTGTGTGTGTGTGTGTTTGTGTGTGTGTGTGTGTGTGTGTGTCTACTTTTTTATGTGATTAGGTGTGTAGCAATGTGGGATAAGTGTATGAGTCTGAAATCCTCCCAGGTGTGTGTAACGTGTTCCAGCTCAGACTGTGTGATATCACACATAGATACACACAGCAGCCACTGTTACACAGGTGTTGCAGTGCTGATATGCTTTTGTGTTCTCACACAAGGACAGATTTATATAAGTTACATATCTTTCACACCTTAAACCACTCACTATGTGATCTGTGTGTGTGTGTGTGTGTGTGTGTGTGTGTGATTATGTGTGGAAGACTCAGGTGGATTAGCAGACTGGGGCTCAGGGATCGAGCTCAGGACACAGCCACTCCTGGGGGGGTTGGGTGGGGTGAAGGGGGTTAATTAACAATAGATACACACGTACACACCTGCACGCACACAAATACACACATCTACACAGCATTGACTATAGCAACAGACCTGTGTGTTGGTTCATCCCCAGCGGAGAATAGGTGTAGGTTTAAGGAAGGCATGTGTGATTGTGAAGGTGTGTGATTGGATGGTACAGATAGAGAAAGTAAATTGGAGTCAGACAGACGGGAGGAGAGGTAAGAGGACAACACGGGAGACAGATGAGCAGAGAGACAGAAAGCAAAGGTCAATAAACAGAGAGTAAGAGCGGCAGAATGCAAACAGACGGAGACAAACAGGCAGAGGAGCAAATACGCCAAACTAGATTGAAACTAGAGGAAAAAAGATGGAAACTTCACAGTTCAAGATATCATGAGATACTGAAAAGGAGGCCGATACCAAACCAACACGGGTAACAGTACCAAGTAACATCAAAAACAACGTTACTTTCTACTAAGGTCAGACTGATTATTGGTTTGCTGATATATGACTCACTCCTCTCAGTGACATCTTTATCTCAAGCTGATGCAGTTTGATTGATTAGATATGTGAATAATTGATTACTCATTTGTATTGATCGGAACAACATTGTCAAATCAGGTTTATTTTTATAGCCCAACATCTCATTCAGTGACTTAATGGGCTTTATATTGTATACCCAGCCCAAGCTCTCTGAAAGCCCTTTAATACAGCAGTTGTATGACGCAGGTCTATTATGTGTTTGACCCATTTATATGAGACACTTTTGTTGTCAGCATTCAGACTCCAGTCTGCAACTGTAGTTCTTTCTTTCTTTCTTTTTTTTTTAAAAAGTGATTTATTTCTCAAGATTAAACAGAACAATATACTAAACCCCAGTGAGATGCACATTGGGCAAAAAGACCAGATGTGTCCTATGACACACTACACCGAGTCATATCCATATCTATCTTCATTATCCAGTGAATACCATGCATTTCTAAATTTGGTGATTTTAAACTTATCTGGAAAATGCGTCAGTGCAAAGCTGAAAAGGCTTGCTTTTGTTAGCTCATAAAAAGTGTTTTGGAGATGCATGGTTTTCACAGGACAGCAGAAACAGAGATAACAACATACGTGTCGGACATCATCAGCATCATGGACCCAGGTCAGCTGATTTTCATCAGATTGAACAACACAGGTCTGAATTGGTTATAAGAAGACCAAAAATTGGAATAAACCTCTGGAGAGGAAATTTAAGGAGAGGCCTTCAGTCAATCAGTTGAGCAGTAACCTAACATTTTAATCAGAAATTCTTTAATGTGCATGAATTAATTATGATTATGATTATCATTCTCTCTATCTGTGGATTTAGTGCAGATGATTTCAGTGGACCATGTCTAATGCTGCTTCTGAGGCATTTCCAGTCTGGTACGGTTGTGAGGGAAACTCTGAATATTGATTGGATTTAAAGTAGTGAACATACTAAATATCAGCTTTTGGCTGCTTTGATATTGGCCCATTAAAGACAGCAGTTCAACACTGCTCTCTGCTTTTTTTCATATTCAATCATTGATGGAACTATTGATTCCTTTCCATCCAGTGACGCCAGACTAACAGTCTGTGTCTGTAAAGGTCAGTAAAAGTGATGAATTGATCAGCACTCAGTATCAGTGGAGACAGAGAGAAAGGCAGGACTGCCAGCCCGAGTGACAGACAGACAGACAGACAGTATAAACAGGAAGACAGAATACAGAATACATACAGACAGCAGAAATATGGGCGGTGGACAAACTATATTGAGGTCATGGCGACAAAATGGAGGTGATTCAGGCATACTGTCTCATATAGGAGAGTAGAGATAGAGGGAGAGAGCAGGGGAAGGCACAGACAGGCAGATAGCAGACAGTCAGTGGGGAAATTACTGAGGGGTGCAGAGCGGGAGATGCCGGTCAGCACTGAGAGAACGGTAAAATGTCAACTCAACACACACATTATGAAACACACAGATAGAGGGTGAGACGAAGGGAGGAGAGATGGGGGGGGGGCAGCGGGATGTTGGTCTGCATAAACATGTATGTATGCATTTACACACACTTCACAGTCATTCTTGCTATGGTAAAGTTCTATGCAAAAGCCATATATTTAAGTTATGGGGGGGGTGCCTAATGTGAAGCGTCAGTCAAGACACATAGTACACACACACACACACACACACACACACACACACACACACACACGCATGCTGTACTTATACACACACACACACTCACAGTGACAAACACACACTGTAATGGCAGCTCCAGGCGCTGCAAATGACAACGTCAAGAGCGCCCAATTACCACGGTGACTGATCTGACTACCATTTTGCCTGCCTCTGTCAAATGCGCTCTGTCACACGGCCACCTCCCCCAACTTCAAACACACACACACACACACACACACACACACACACACACAAACGCATGTGCAGACACACATACATATAGACGCACACAAATGCGCAAACACCCAGAGATGCAGAATGCATAATGAAAAAGACATGTCAAGTTACATCCATATGCAGCAGATCTCTCCTTCTTTCTCTTCTCCTGGCAAACACACACACACTCGTTCACACACACACACACACACACACACACACACACACACACACAGAGGAAACCCTTCTCCCTCTTTTCGCCCACCGCAGAAGTCTTGGCATGCCGCAGAGAGAGGCAGGAGGCCACATTTAGAAAACAGAAGGGGGCTGTTGCTCTGCTTCGATGGAGAGCTCATACCAAAATTTAGCCAAAATTCCACTTCTCTTCTTCTCTTTCTCATATCATAGTGCACTGCTTAGGGGGTTTCTGTTGTAAACAAAGCTGAGGAGTGCTGTGTTACACAGAAAGGCACAACATTTTGGATAGCACCTCCTGTCCTGATCAGATCGGTAATACATAATAGCTTTGTTTTGTTTTTTCAACATTTTCTCCATCTTTGGCACTAAAATAAACAATGCTGTGTTGTTCTGGCATTACATTTCCTACTCATCCGTCAAACAGTGTTGGCAGTAGCCTACCGCCGTCTTTTTTCTTGGAGTTTCTGTTGATGAAGTTAGATTTTCCGTAGGAGATGTTCTAGGTTTGCTGTTTAGCCATAATATTTGTCATTACTGCCCACTTTTTCATGCTACATTATTTACATGACGTTTAAAAACAACACACAGGAAAGACTTACAACAAAAAGCAAGTGAAAAAGCTCAAGGCAGCGTGAAGTGGCTATAGGTTGGATTCACCGGTGTTAAAGAAAATATTGTGGATAATTCCTTAAAGGCCAATTTGCCTCCACACCAGCACAACGGTGGTGGTGGTGGTGAACGTCATTTCATTTGTGACACTAACAGCAGTGAAAACTAACATTGAAAAAACTCAGGAGTATCTCTTTGCAAAAAAACAGTGCCCGTGTTACTCCACAGAAAACACTGTCATCTGTTTTCATAGGGACTATTTCTTTGGTAAAACCTCCATTGTATTAAGGTGGAGACAGAAATCCCAGAGACTGATTTCTCATAATTTGGACAGCTTCACCCAAAACGATGTGTGTGGCTGGGCACGACTAGTGGTTAAGTCAGAAAATGCATTTTAGTCATCTGAGTGAACTGACCCTTTAACTGTGTTCTTGTCTATATGCATGCATAGGCAAATTATACAGAATTCAAATATCAACACCCAACCTGACTCCAAACTTATGGTTTTTCACAATAAAAAATAAAGGCTTTTCCAGGTTATTGTGAGTGGGTTTTGATGCTTATGTGAGCCAACTCCCAAACTTATAACACAACTTGGATTTTTTGAATATTAATAAGATGTTGAGTCACTGAGTTTCTGTGTGCAAACTCAGTGGGCATTGTTATGGAAGTGGGTTCAGGAGAAAAATGTGAACATATGGAGAGTAGAAAATATGCCAGAGACTGGAGAATAAAGTGGACTTAATAATGGCCAGGGGTGTCATTTGAGACGTGCACAGGCCTCCAACCCAACCTCTACCCCTGCACACCCACCCACCCACACACACACACACACACACAAACAAATGTGAACACTCATTCACACACAAACATTTAGGCTGGCCTCATTTCAGTTGCTCGCCTCTTCTCTCTCTCTCTCTCTCTCTCACACACACACACACAAACACAGATACACCACACATACAAACACACACACACACACACACACACACACACACACACACACACACACACACACACCTCTCTTCTCTGGCCAGGCAGTCGAAGCTGGGTCAGAGTTCAACTCGGTAATGGAGTCTCTCCCACCTGGCGGTGTCAGGTAATACACAGAGGGGGAGGTGTGTGATTGCGTGTGTGTGTATGTGTGTGTCTGCACGGGGTGGCTGAAATGGGGCCGAGCTGAATGACCCAAATTGTGGCGGCAACCTTGAAGAGCTCAGGTGGTACACGATGAAAAATAAAAAGCAGGAGTTAGAGGGAGAGGAGGGGAGAGAGGCAGAGAGAGAGAGAGAGAGAGGAAAGGGGAGAAGGGGTGAGGAGGACGGAGGCACACATGGAGCACTGTGGTAATACGTGTCCTTAAACTGATTTCAGTTGTTTTCAGAACAAGGTGTGGTCCTCTCATCTCTGCGTGGCACTGCTGCTGATTGGAGGCTGTGGGTGTGTGTGCTTGTGTCTGTGTGTGTGTGTGTGTGTGTGTGTGAACACACAGAGAAAAAGTAAGAAAGAGTGTGTGCCTGAATGTCTTTTGTGTGTGCACAAACGCATACATCATGTGCATTATACTTGCTTCCTTACCTAGATGCAATCACATTTTTTGGGCTCTCTGTGTGTATTCTGCTCCACTCTTGTGTGTGTGTGTGTGTGTGTGTGTGCCTGCAGAAAGCTGTGATAGGCTGAGCAGCTGGCTGTTTCGTAGTCTCTGATTAGTAATCAGTCAGCATTGTGCCTGAATGCAGATTGTTAACAGGGCTGGCTGGAAGGCGAGGTGGCCTTCACACTATGAACCTCATCAGAGCCCCAATCTAGCCTCTATTTGGCCTTATACATTTCTGCTTGAGTATATTCAAATAGATTCTAATAGGAGGTCACATGGTTGGTCAACAGACACCAAAAGTATGCGTGTCTCTGGTATAGTTCAAGTCATCTGTGCTGACAGTTAAGCGTACACTTTAATGAGCGAATGCAAAGCAGTTAAATAGAATCACTGATAATTTGACATGATTTTGATATCAAATCAAGTCTTGTGGAAATGAATAAAAAGTTACGCGATGCAGTGTACAGACATAACATGTATTGACAAAATGTACACATGAGGTTCTAAAAAATGCTTGTTGGCACATGGAAGTTGCTCAATTTACCTTTTGATCCATATTCTACATTTATGTTTGCACAGTTTTGACCTAATATTGTCATTCTGTTTCTCTAAATTATTATTTGTGTATATACTGTATGATATCTATTACACGTCTAATAATCTTGGAAAAGGGATCCTTCCTCTGTTGCTCTTCCTGAGATTTTCTTTTTTTTCTGTTAAAGGGTAAGGTAAAGGAAAAGGGGAGTTTTCCTAATCAGAATCAATTGTCTAAGGATAGAGGGTGTCATATGTAGGATTATAAAGCTCTTTAGGGCAAATATGTGATTTTGAGTTACTGTATAAAAATGAAATTGACCTAACCTGGCTTGCGCAGTATGGTATAATATATTGCAGCTGAGCAACAGGTTTATTTTGTATAGCTGTTACAGCTGCTGCATTTACCTAGCTACAACAGCAATATTATTTCTTCAGATATTATTAATTGCTTGATATCCCATAACATACTATTTCCAGATGGCTACTTTGTGTCTGCTCCGAACTTGGGTCTTACTGTCATCGTTTCTGCCATCAAAGCAGCTGACTGACTGCTCTTGTTTCTCGCCCTGTCAGACTTTTTTTTTTAGCAATATCGCTGCTTTCCCAGATCTCACCAATTAACAGTTAAAATGTTTAATGATTACTGATAGGAATGATGGTGAAACAATTACAAAAATAAGACCCATCTTGTTACAAACTATTCTTTAAAAAGAACTGATTTAAATGATGTGAAGCAGCTCTCTGCATCTTACATAACACACTACACCTCTCAGTGTAGATTTGTCTTTCACTGAGTACATAACACAGAACATAGCTATGTGAAATACAAAGTATATGGCTTCAATTTGGGCTGTGATGAAGTTTTTCAAACATTTGTCATACGTATTTGTTTTGAATACGTTTTGCTCCATTATTTCGGCATTTTTCACTGTTGAAAAGCATATGGCCATATTGATGAATAGAACCTATTGTTGGAGGCATTATTTGTCATTCTGACTCGCTCACGGTGATGGATGTGCGTGTGTGTGCGAATGTGATTTATGGCGCTGGGGGTAGTATATGGTTGTGTGAGTGAGCGTGTGTGAGAAAGCAAAAGTCTATTAAGATGACCTTGAGAGGAACTCCCAGAACTGCTGGCACAGAGCAACGGAGTGTGTTTATGTGTCTATTTGTGTGTTTAATGTCTGGCAAGGTGTAATGTTAGGTGATACTGTGTTCTGAAAGTTGTGCTATACCTCATACTGTTGCAGTGATATGGAGACCTGCAATGTTAATGCTGTAATTTAGACATTTTCTATGGACACTGCCTCTATTCACTGTCCCCCTTTTTGTCTGTATGCCAGTGAGTGTGTGTGTGCGTTTTTACATTGGCTAAACTGAGTAATTCTATTTCTTCTTTGCTTTCGTTTTGTAGCTTTATTTTCGTTTGACTTTCATTTTTATTTGTCTTTTTTTCTCCTTTTCTGTCATTACACCTTTCCTCTCTGTTCCTTACATTTGTCTCCCTCCTATTTGTCTGTCTGTCTGTGATATGTGCTCTTAGAATATTGCCCGGGGAGGACTGTCCGTTAACCACCGATCACCCGGTAATAAACACACTTCATTAAACCACAGACTCTCATTCATCAGCAGCCTGCTTACCTCCTCTATAGGAGCCTGGATTAGATACACACCAATCATTTACCGCTAGATGTGTGTGGCTTCCTCCTGGTGGGATGTCTGCGCCCAACTTGATGATTTATTTACAATTCTGACCATGTTCTTCCCCGGTAAATGCTTGACTTTGAAGGGAAAGGATTACTTTCTAAAGCAAGGACACTGGGCAGCAGGCCTGGTGTGACTTGGAAAATGTTATAAGTCATTGTGGAGTGCATAACGGATGATGGTGAAAGTATACCAAATACATTTTCTCTTGTTTATTGCCAGTTATTTTGACAAATAGCCAATCTACATGGCCTCAAAATATTAGTTGGGTAATATCAATCATGTTCCTAGATGCTGGATAGAAATATAGTTTTATTAAATTTGCCATGATTTCTGTTAAGATTTGGTTCAATATACCTTTACTCAGAGGCCATACACTTTAAATAAGCACACAATCTTTCCACTGTATCTAAAACACAATAAAGACATCTAAAAACAATGTCTGTTCCCACAGAAAAGCTTTCCACAGAGGCCACTAAAGCAAGCCCATGCAGAAACTCACGGTGAATGATGAAAATAAATGACGTTAAAGGAACAGGGAAACTTTTCCATGAATAATAGAGGAGCCATTCAGAGCACACAGATGGATTATGGGCTTGAGATTGACAAGGACGCCTCTCAGCGGGGTTATTAGCTTAAAAGACCATACTGGCAGTTTTGCACATTTTAGTCCATTAACTACAAATCACATATACTTCACGTCAGTGCTGACCATTTTCCAATGCACACTATAAGTTCGAAGATTGATCCGCCCCCCCACACTAATGCAGTTGTGAGCAGATCTGCTTTTATAACTCTTCCCTGTTGGTGTATTCAGGCAAACTTTGGCATTGGACATTTGAGTGTAGGCATTTTTGACAACATAGCTTGTGAACAAAGAAAGATTAAGACATAAAAGAATTTCAGTCTTGAAGGCACAGCTAGCAAAATCACTGAAGTAACTGAACTAACTAACTTGTTATAGATGTTTTCTCAATTAATCTTTTCATCATTTTGTCTATAAAATGTCAGAAAATAGTAAAAATTCACTTAAAATATCCCACGGCCCAAGGTAATGTTTTTAAATGCCTTTTTTTGTCGGACCAACAAAAACCAAAAACCCAAAGATATTCAGTTTGCAGTGACAAAGTGACAAAATCCTCACATTTGAGAAGCTGGAACAAGCAAATGGCATTTGTACTCAAAAGATGACTAAAACAATTATTCAACTATCAAAATTATTGCAGATTCATTTTTTGTTGATTGACTATTGATTAATCGACTAATCACTGCGGCTGTACATCTTAGCTTACCAGAGTCTACAACTGAGACTTGTCCCTTTCAGATATGCACCTTGTTAAGTAAATGTGATGAATGCAATTGTATTGGTCTCATGTCTGAAGGAGCATGTGAAAGTCATGATGGCAGTCTTATTAGGTTGGACCTAGTAACATTCCTGAATTGAAAGCAGCAGCACAAGGTTAATTATAAGAAAGAAAGAGAGTTTAAACACTATGTCTGAATGACAAAAAGTCATTCACTTTACCAGACAGATTAAGACAGCAATAGCTGTGTTTACATGGACCCTAATATTCCACTAATAATCGGAATAATAGCCCAATCACAATAAAAATGCCTAATGTTAACCACCTCAATCAGAAGAGACTGACCCGATCTGAAGGAATTTTCAATCGGGTTGAGAGGGGTGGTGTAAACTTTTGATATATATAAAGATGATGAAAAATTATTATATTTCCGGCAGATTAGGGCAGAACCACTGTGCGCATGTCAAAAGAGTTCTATTCTGATTAAATGCTTCGGGCATGTAAACGCACATCTTATCGGATCCCTTTATTTAGCGTCCATGTAAACAGTTAAGTTGGAATCTCTAATCATAATGATTTCAGTCGGGCTGAAGAAATATTGTCCATGTAACCGCAGCTACTGGTTATGTATTACATGTCAGAAAAGGGCTTTAGAAAGTGCTTCATTATAGCAAATGATACAATATTACATTTAAACAACAAACATGAACTGCTGCTGTACATGCATGTAGATGCTGTAAACTGTGCCTGGAAATATTTTGTTCCTGTTAGTGCAGTTTATGATTGCTGTATCCAAGTGTATTTATTATTGTTCCGGAGTTGTTTCACAGTTATGTTTTGCATTACTGGTAGGTGTGTTACACTGTATGTGTAGTTTCAAGTCTCGAGCTCAAAGCCAAGATAACCCTGACGACATCACTATGACAGTCCAGATGGTCTCTAATCTTCTTAATAATGTGTTTGTAAAGAGGTTTATTCAAACCAGGCTTTCTGCACCATTCCCATCCTGACATGACACATAGGCCTGCTTTGATTGGATAAAATCTGCCTGAATGGTGTCATTGATTGGGTGGGAAGATGGATGGCGGTCCGACAGCCATTAAACGTGACCCCCCCCCGCCCCTCCCCGGCCCGTGTCAGAGTCAGAGCCCATAGTAAATCACAGACTCTGCTGAAGGCAGCATAGATCACCGCTAACAACACTGCATCAACAAGTAGACAAGCACGGAATAAATACCACAGGAGACAGAGAGCAACTTTAATAAACATGTTTTTCTTTTTTGATTCCTCACTGCTAAAATGTCAGTCTCTAAAGGTTATCTAATGTTTGGATGAGATTGTTTCACTTTATTTTCAGGTTTTCTGCTCAGCTCTTAAGAGTTTTACTTGGATCAAATTAACATATCTGTAAGTCCTGCTTTGCTATTGTAGTTTTCTTTCTAGTTTCTTATACTACAATCCATTCTGTAAGCACTGGGATTCTGTAATCTCTCTTCTTGCTGACTGACAAATCCCATTTTGAATATTTTGCTTTGTGCTATACCAAGCTTGCTGTGTCTGCGTAAAACATTTCTGTCCATCATAATAAAAAATAATTAAGAGGAAACATACCTGGGCTTGTCAAAGATGACGAAATGTAGTCAAAATCAATACTGGTTATGCTCCATCATATTTTGTCTTATCTAAAGTCAAAAAGCTATAATCAAATCATTTTGTAAAGAGGCGGCTTTTTAAACCTAACTGATTGAATTACATCCCTTTTAGTTTGTTCTCAGCGACATGGGAGCCAGACTGCAAGAGCCTCTTCCTAATACAAGCCAAAGCTACTCATATGAGACAATGGCATCAAATGCTGCCACTCATCCATGATGCTATTGAGAAAACCTTAGAGAGCGGAAAAGGAATATTTAGCGGAGGGTTTTCTTTTTGTTTTACCAGAGTAGGTTTCCATTCCGTTCTCTTGGAAGGCAATAAAAACAAACTGTGGTTGTTAGTGGGCGGGGGAGCCCCATCAATTTATCTTGTTTATGGAAGCGACAGGAGACCGCTCAGCTATTGTGTCTGCCTCTCTGCCACAATTGGTACAATACTCAGGACAAGGATTTAACCAGCTCCATCTGCCTCCTCCTGCACTCCACTCTGTCTCACTCTCTAACTCCCCATCCGAATAATATCTGCAATCCTGCATGGGCATGAGTGTGTACTGTAAGTTTATGCCTTTCTGCACTCATTCTCTCATTCTCTCTCTCATCCATCCTCTTCTCTATATCCATCTCTTTTTGATTCTCTTACTGCACCAACTCTATCCTGCCTTCCCCCTCCCCCTGTTCCTCCTTCCTTCATTGACTCCAGTGGCTCCATCATTGACTTCTCTGACCCTCTGACAGCCTTGACTTGACATTCAGACATCGTGTTTATCTCCTGTTTGCCTCCGTCAACACAGCCCAGGGTATTTGATCCAGGCACGGACTGTCAATAGGCAACACAACGCAGCCTGTCCACCTCTGCAGGCGCTCTCTGGAAGACATCTATACTTTAAACTGGCAAGAACCTAAATCCTTTTTCATACAACTGTGAGCTGCTGCGGCTATGTCGGAGGCTCAGCTTTGTACGGCTGTAGGGGAAGCTATGGTTTGATTGTATTTAATGTGTCAGCAGTTCCTACTGGTGAATTAGCTTCTAGGATTGTTAAAGTACAGACTTGAATCAAGGCTGTGCTTTGTGTCGGCTTCTGTGACCTGTGATGTAGTGGGGCTAAACCTGACTTTTTTTACTGGCAGAATATAGCTTACCCAGCTTTCAAGGATGATATACAGTTAGGGGTGGACTATAATTCAGTATTAAAATGTATCATGTATAGGGCGACTGTGGCTCAGGAGGTAGAGTGGGTTGTCCATTAATCCCAGGGTTGGAGGTTCAATCTATAGCAATAAGTTGCTCCCGATGGACGCCAGCACCTTGCATGGCTGCTCCGTTGCCATCGGTGTGTGAAAGGGTGAATGAAACCAATCTGTAAAGCGCTTTGGGAACCGTTAAGGGTGAAAAAGCGCTATATAAGTAAACAAACAACCATTAACCATTCATTTATCACGTTGTTCATGTTATTTTTCTACAAACTTCTGTTCACCAAATTAATGGTTCTAAGCAAGCTGTTAAAAACTGACAAAATTAGACATGAGTTTGGTCTCATGGAATGCATAACAGTAGAACACAGCTTTGAAGATGTGATCCATATTGTGATATATGTAGATATCAGAAAATCTCCTCATTAATATCATGATAATGATTTCTACCCTATCGTCAATACTTATATATCAGACATCAAAGCAGCATCCTGATTATGTAAGATGTATGAGGAGACATCTTTAGAATAATAAAGATCTTTTTTTCTGAAATTATAATTAGCTTTTGTTTCTTGTGAAAGTCGAAATGTGAAGAATAGTTTTTTCCACCATTACCTCACAACTATTGGTGAGTATAGTGCGTCGTAGTTAACAAACTCCTCAGCTCCAGCCTGTAGTCACAACGGCTACACTGTCAAACAGACTGAAAAAAGAAAACATTCAGATGTAACTGAATGAAAGTATATTTAACTGTAGTCCAATAATTACATTAATTGTAGCCTAACTGTGATAGTTGTTTGCAGATCATCCCTCTTAATATCTTGATAACATCTTAGGGTTAAAGTATGTCTGCATGTGAAACACACTGGAGTAGACACCATCTGCATGCATTACATTCTTCTTATGTCTCCCTGGATTCTTTCCTGCTCTTGACTCGCCTGTCTGCTGTCGTGCACCAGGAGGAAGAATGAGAGACGCCATTGACTCACACCCTCCACCTACAACAGACTCCACATTACACTATTGATTGACATCATCAGCGGCTAAAGCACCGCAGCCGTGGTGTTGAATAGCAAAGGTGACGGGTTGCAACTCGTGCCACGCTCTTGGCTTTCACCTTGAGCCAAAATATCCAGAGGGGATCCTGGTTTCTTGTGAAACGTTGTGTGTGGTGAGTATTGAGAAAGACAGTTAGTCATGTCACATTGCACAGACACTACATACAGTACACAGACAGGCTAATGCTTCAATCTTGTTGTACTGGAATAACTGTTGGAACGACCAACCTTATCGCCAAACAGATCGCTGATACAGGACGATTGTCCAAAACCCCTGATTATGTTCAATGACAAAGATTTTAAAATCATTTAATTCTATAATATATCTGCACATGGCAACTATGGGAAGTTTAGTGAAAGATTGTGGTTATTGCAAATAAGATAAGGTTGTATGTATGCTTAAGGTTAGGCAAGGTTAGTCAAGTACTGTACCTTTTTTTATGTTAGGGAAAGATTGTGGTTACAGTTAAATAATTATTGTTTTGTCTTCGAGGAGACACAATCTCCAGCCTCCTGCTTGAAGGTTGGATGCTCTACACATCCACCCACCCTGGCCTTCACATTCTTACATTTCACCTTGCGACATTAAGGACACAGGACTTTCTGCAGTGGCAATACACTTTGCCGACGTAAATTTCAAGGATACTGGGCTGGGAACGACACCATGCTTTAAAGCAAAATATGTAGAAAATTCTGCTGCCACTCATCAATTTATTCACACTGAAAACACATGCATATATTGAAAGATATACCTCATATTCACAAAGAAGCACAGCATATTTTCACAATCATTGTGGCATGGCAACTGCTCATAAGAAACTTCAAGCTTGAAAAATGGTAAATGTAAACTGATATCAGTGAGTTATTTAGGCCAAGATTCCACAAAACAGTGCAGATAGCAGCCAAGAACATTGCTGTGTCAACAACTAAACTCTGGCGACAAAGTAACATGCATGATAACAATTGTTCATATTATTTAAACTAAAAATATCACTGCAAAAACAAAACAAAACCCAAAGCTCAGGTGGTGTTTATACCTCCTGAATGCAGATGTGAGGTGTACTTCCAAGCAGGGAGCTTGTACTCTATCTGCCGTCTTTCCCATACGATAAAATGCAGCATGATAAACACATCGACTCGCTGACTGACACGGCGGATCAGTGGCGAGACGGAGAGACATTTCTGCCAAATAGCCACGAGAGCTACAGGTAAATACACCCAAGATAACAACCTCCATCTCTCTCTCTCTCTCTTTCTTTCTTTATTGCCACCTACTCTACCTCCTCCTTTCTCCCATCTCTGCCTCAGTGTCGCCATACACCCCCCCCTCACCTCCCTGTGTGTTGTCGTGGCAACGCCGCGGCCGCCCCATTATAATGCCTGCGTGTTTGTAAGTGGAGTTGCTGCTTTGACGCTGTTGGTTTCTCCCTTTTTCTCTCTTTGTCCCTTTGAAATAGAGAATAAAAAACGGGGGCCGACAGACAGGAGGAGGAGGAGGAGGAGGAGGTAAGGGAGGCAGGTTTGGAAGAGAGGGAGAGGACGGATGGGGGGTGATGCAGGAGCTCTAGTAATCATTTAGCACTTCCCTCTCTTGCTTTTATCTGTCCTTAGAGCTGCTTTCTACATTTCCTTTTGTCTCTGAGGTTGGAGGCTGCTCGCCGCTCCCGTAAAAGTGGCTGTGTGAGAGAGCAGCCATGAAGTTTATTAGGTTGATCACGCTCACACTTTTCTCTCTTTCTCTCTCAAACACACATATGTACTTTGAAACACACACACGGACGCTCGCCATTACAGAGAGACAAGAGTGTACGGAGCTATTAGATGCATTGATGAGGACGCCTGTATCAAAGAGAATCCACAATGAGAACAAACATACAGAGCAGATGAAACACCTCCTTTGTGTTTGGCTCCAGGAGCACAACACCTTCTAATGAGGAGGTGCGTGCGAAGGTGTGCGCACACGTATGTGTGTCATTAGTAGATTCCTTGTCTTATATTTGTTTTCTCTACACCGCAAGCTTGTATCTGTTCGGAATTGTGTCTGGCAGTGTGTCTACACGAGCAGACTGACAGGTGTGTGTGTGCGTATATGTGTGTGTGTGTGTGTGCGTAATCTCCCAGATAAGGTAGGCAGATAGAGCGAGCAGATAGACAGGGGTGTTGGGGATGAGATTGCAGGAGGGGCTTAAAGCTGAAGCTGTAAATCACTTAACCTGGGGCTAATGGGCTTATAGGCTGTACTACAGTACACACACACACACACTGATACAAACACAAACTCAATCTCACTTGCCCTTCCAAACACACACACAAAATAAATACACTTCTGCAATGCTGGGCCCCAAGGCCTCAATAAGTCTTATCTGAAATGTTAACTATTAAATCATGTCCATGCAAGAATGTCAAATTAAAAACAGACTAATTTAAAGTATGTGTTGCAGGTGTGTGTGCAGGTTGTGTGTGCTCCACTATGTTTTTTAAATCAATTTAGTTTGTGTGATGCATGTTTTAGTGTGTGTGTGTGTGTGTGTGTGTGTGTGTGTGTGTGTGTGTGTAGGTATGCTGTTCCGTTTGTATTGTCCCGCATGTTTATTCATCACTGTTTGCATCAGTGTTGCATCACGACATGTGTGGGCGTTTCACATGAATATGCAATATAAGCTTTCACCCAACGTACATGTGAATCACAGTAAAGTTCTGCCAGAGAAATGTTTAACAAGCTGGGCCTGATGCATTAGTCGGTGGTTTTTTTAGGGCCGACATGTGACTCATCAAGTTATACGCATTCTTCCTTAAGCACACTTGAATCACTTGTGCGGGAGAGCTTGGGTCAAGCTATGCGCCAAGAGGGAACGCACACTCACATATATAAGACGAAAGAGGAAATTGCTGTGAAAAGAAGCAAGGTGTGTGCACGTGCAAGCTAGGAGACGCTAGCTGTCACTTGCCATATTTAAACACGCCCACACACGCCCACAGAAAGACACACACAAATAAGGTACACAAACACATCCTTCCGTCATGCAGGGTCACATATGGTGGGCCATTCTCCTGGTCAGTAGCTCATTACATTTCTCATTATGTCTTTACACACATTTGGCCGATCCTCTGCACCTGTTGAGGTGTGATATACCGGCTCTCTGTTCACACCTGCTCCTTCTCCTCCTCCTCCTGTTCCTCCCTCTATTGCTCCATCTCACCCTCCCGCCCTCCATCTCACACTTCTCTCCCTATCACTCCATCTGTCTACCTGTCTCCCCGCCTGCCCGCCTCACCATCCTCCCCATGTATCCTGATGGAGACCACGCTGTTGCCAAGGCTACCGCAGCCATTGTGTACCCGGTTGCCAGGTGACTGGTCGCCGTGGCGATGATCAAGAATCCGCCGCCGTCGCCGCTGCTGCTGCCACCCCTCCTCCCCTCGATAAATAAATCTTCACCATTTTTTCCCCTCCTTTCTCCGCTCCGCTGTTGTCCTTCCCTCCCTCCTGTCGACACTGGTGGAAGAAAAGCAGGGCGACCTTTAAGGGGAACTGAGCAACAATGGAGGGATGGGATGGATGATGGCTTGTTTGTTTTCATTTCCTATGTCTCTCTCTCCCACCCTCTCTTTTTCTCTCTCTGCCTTCAACTCTATTTTTCTTTTCCCTTCATCCATCTTGTCTCCGGCTGTCCAGTCTGCCCAGTTTAATAATGAATTGTCTCTGCTTTCTTTCTCATTTCCCTCTCTGCCCGCTTGTTTGATCACCCCTCCTAATTCTTCATCTCACTCTTTCTCCAGCCTCGTGTTTTATTTCACCAAACAGCAGACCATGAATGGCCCTTGCTTGGGCTCTCTCCTCCTCGTCTTTGTTCATCCTGGCACTCATAATTCAACCTTCATCAGTCTCGTACCTCCTCCTTCTCTCCTTCTGACCACCCCCCCCACTCCCTCTTCATTTTTACAGTATTCACCTTCTTCCATCCTCTCTGCTCCCTCTGTCCTTTTCTCTCCCCATCACTGGACAGTTTTGTCAGGCTTGTAGCAATGCTCTTATCCTTTTAATATGCTTACTCTATTGCGATAGTTAATTCCTGTTCTACCTCACAAAGAAAGATGATGGCAGATAAAATTGGTGTGCAGTAGGGTTTGAACATTATGTTGAGTTTTTAAAAAAAAAAAGACTGATGAGTATTTTTTGGCGTTTCCATTAGACTGTATTTGGGCTGAAATTCATTTTATATTTGACAGTCTTCAGGCCAAAAAAGATAAGAAGTATCCAGTTTTTACTCCCAGAATTTTATTTGTGGCTTGAAGATGATGTGACACTAACCTCTATTGCAAGCAAAGATGATGGTGAAGAAGAAGAAAAAGAAGAAGACATATCCACACATGTGGAAACTAATTAAACTGTGAACTATATCTCATTTTTCATCAAAGGCCTGTAACGGTTCTCAGCAAGCTGATGCGCTTGTTCACCCCGAGTGGCTATCAGACAGAGAGATGAGGGCAGATACAGCAATACTTGAAACATAAAGTATATTTATTGCATACACAGACATTGCTGGTCTCATAACACAAAGCTAAAAGAAGGCCAGTGAAGTGTTTACTGTATATTACATAGCTTTTGGAGGCTAAGAGAATCATATGTACACTTCATGGCCAAATGTATGTGGACACCCAAACTCAGCGCCCCAAATGTGATGGTTGAACATGTCAACCATTTGCTCCCATTCAGCCACAAGACTAGGCATTAGGGCCACAAAGTGTTTTTTTCTGGCTGCGCATGTGTTTTGTTTCTATGACAACAATATCTTTACGTTACGTTAAGGGGGTGACTACATAGCTAACAACAATGGTGATAAAAGCACCCCACTCACCAGCAACGTTCAGTGTCCGGCCGATCTGCTCCCACAAATGGGCTTTTCTGTCTCTGTCTGACAGATCATAAAGCTCAGGGCAGACAGACACAGCCAGAACAAGTTTCTCCTCCATTTTCTTGGTTACCAGGGTGACGAGTCCCATCTAATATATGATTGGCTGCCTAAAAAAAGTGCCAGTGACGACACCACCGCCTTTCTGAAAAGTTCAGAGATTTTCAATTAACAACAACAACCGCACAACAAAAGGCGGAACACTCTGAAAAAAGGCGCTGGGTGCAGTGCTTTTTCTCTAGGTGACTGCATGCAACAATTGAAAAAAGACACTGGCGCTCAGGAAAAAACGCTATGTGGACACAGGCCCTTAGTGAGGTTGGGCAATAAGGGCTGGCTTGCAGTCGGCATTCCAACATGACAGCATGAGAAATGTCATGCTGAAACAGGAATGGGCCTGTCACAAAGTTGGAGACACACTATTGTCTAAAATATCATTTTATGACGTAGAGTTACGATTTACGGTTCTCATAATGTAATAGCTTGACATTTTGGGAAAAACACTTTGCTTTCTTGTCGAGACTTAGATGATAACACTATCTATAACACTCATGTCTGTACATTCAATATTGACGGGACACATATGAGAAAGGTATCGGCCTTCTAATCTAAAACTCTCCTTTAATTGGGCCTTATACAGATAGAGACGTCCACATACTTTACTTTTGGCAAATAGTGTACATCGAGTACATTGAGTAATCATAACAGTTTGGTGCAATTAAATGGAATCTTTTACAAATTCGAGGTTTTCAAACATTAATCAGTGCAGCAGATTTTACTGTGAAAGTAACCTTGCCTGCTCACCCATTGTCTAGATGTGCTATCTTCAGCCAGCTGGCTGTGTGTGTGTGTGTGTGTGTGTGTGTGTGTGTGTGTGAGTGGGTGTGTGCGTTGTAGTGTAAAGGGCAGGTGATTGCAGTTTCCTATGCCTGCGTGTCGTGATGTGATGTGATGTGTGTGTGTGAGCGTGCAGCTTCATTGCGTGTGTGACCAGGCTTGTCCCCTGATGTGTCCCCGAGCTTAGCCTGACGCTCCATTGATTTGTATGGAAATACCGCCTGTTCACACAGCAGGCCCAACGCCCTCTCTCTCTCTCTGTCATCAGTGCCCAGCTGTGGGACGCTGGCTGTGTTCTTTCATTTGATTGTGTGTGTGTGTGTCATATGGATTCAGTGTGCTGGTGTTTCTATATGAGTGTGTGAACTTACATCTGTCTTGATGATACGGTTGATCAATTTGAGCTGTTAATTCACAGACACCATCTCTCTCTCTCTCTCATACACACAATTCACAGACACACACACACACAGACACACACGCTCCGGCCTGCCCTGACAGAATCCATGGGGTGAAATATAATGACCAGAAGCACCATTCAACATCCTCCTATCAACACCATCCGTCCTTTTGTTTACCACCCATTCTTGCTCTTGTCCTCCTCTTCCTCCCTCGCAAGATGAGTCAGTCCTGCCCTTTTCCTTGTTTTTATCCTCCTCTCCATCCTTCTGTCCTCCCTCCCTTTCTCCCTCTCTGTCTTTTCCCCATCAAAATCTCTCCTTCCTCCTGTCCTCCACCTTTTCCTCTTATATTCCATATAGCATATTCTTTCCCTCTCCCAGCCTCTCCTCTATCTCCATCTTTCCTTCCCTCCATCCTTCTCTCTCCCCCACCTCCATCTCTCTCAGTATTCTGTTAAAGTCACGACCCTATTCTGTTCACGTGCTCATCACTAAATGACAAACCAGAGACAGCTTCCGCCTCTTAAAGGCCAAAGCGAGATGTGTGCGAATCGACAGTATCTCTCCCTCTCTCGGCCCTTTTAACACTCATACAATATGTGTTTTTTGAGGCACCCTGGGCCTCGCTCTGTCTAAAACTACAAGTAATGGCACTATTCACGGTGAGAGAGGACCACACAGAAAGAAAAGGTCTGGCTGTAGCCTCCATGTTTGCTTTCTTTTACTTCATTTTCCATGTTAAAACATTGACCAACAGCGTGCTTTTCTTCCTTTGTGGCAGTGGCAGCCATTTCAGCTTTTGATACATGTTGTACACATCAAAATGAAACCCACCTAATCTCAGTATACACCTTCTTATTTGCAGAATAGAGTTTATCCGCCGTTGGAGGCTGACATACATATTTATGAGATAAACTCGCCGTCTACAACATAACGAGTATCATCAAACAGATGCAAGTTATATGAAGATAGGCTGTTTTAAGGGGGAAGGAGACGAAATTGAATTTTGTTTACATTGCTTGTTGTTCGTCTCATGATGCCCAGACTTTTCCATTTTCCACTACATCACTGCATAAATCACGTTCTAAAAACTCGACTTTAATGTTGTTTTTTTTTTTCAGTGAACAATATGATGGGCTTTTCAAAAATTACACGGACCAATATTTCTTCTCCCCAAGAGAAACCAGTCCAAGTGATGATTCCTACAAAAAATATTTACACGAGCGCTACATTAAAATGATCAGATACGGTGTCCTGTCTACCTGCTCCACAGTAGGTAATCAGGAAAAACAAAATGTTTCTCCTTATTGGTTTACTGCTGTGCTTTGTACTAAAGCAACAGTTTGTTCTGCATATACAGTACAACTACTCCTGCGGTTATTAAACAGGAGGTGAGCTCACAGCAGCTCTCACTGTGATTCGCAATCTTGTGGAATCATCATAAGCCTCACGTGGGTTAGAAAAACACAAAGCTTTGATCGATTATGATATGAAAGATGAACTAATTAGCTCCTGCTGATGGCATCACCTCCCGAAGTCATCATGACATCACCACAAAGCCATGACCTTCAAATTCCCAAAGCAGGCCAACACCCAAACAACATTCTCTGTGTTTTTAGGCTGAATTCAGCCTGTGCAGCTACAACCAACCATATTTATGACTATATGCATTATGACATCAGAGTGAGATTCACTTTATGGCTCAATTTTATGCTACTCCTCCTCTACAAACTGTGAAGTGTGTGCAATGGGATGAAGTATCAGACAAATATGACCCTACTTGGAGCTGTTTGTTGGCTGTGCATGGAACTACAGCATAAATTGAACCATCATAAATCTGGTTTATTGTGCTGTGTCTGTGTATGTTTGCTTAAGTGTGAGTGGACTGGGTTTTTACTACCCTGCGACGCCTAAAAATGCCCCAATGGGAACAGATAACCCTAAAAAAGTGGTCGCCTGTGAGTCGTTTATCCTGCAGTTTATTAGAAAAATGTCTGTTTTTAGGGTTGAGTGTACAGGTTAAGGGTGAGGATAGTCCTTACTAGTAAATTAAAATGTGTGTTTACTTGAGTTAAACAGAAACACGTGGAATTCAACCATTTGATCCAAAATTATGTGAAAAAAACAACAACTTCACTTTCACTGCGGCCCTTAGTGTGTGTGTGAGTGTGAGTGTCTAGCGTTAGTTGGTACTAGCTGGCAGCCATGTAGCTCAATAGTGGAATTAGGGTGATATTGGATATTGGATGGACTGCAACACATTACACCACTTCACTGTCACGGACAGCAGAGTGCTTATAGCAAACATCACTTACTGCACACACTCAAACATGCACTCTCCCAAACACACACACATAGCCTGACACATGATAACATCCATTTAACACACACACACACACACACACACACACACACACAGAGCTTTTATGATATTTGGAGCTTGAAAGTAAACGACAAAAGAGGAGAAGTTTAAGGAAATGTTTTTTCGGGGAGATTTAGGGAAGGAAAGTGTGTACCGCACATTAAGCATGTTCTTTCCTTTATGCAAGCGTGCATAAAGCTCTTTTATATCATTTTAGATAATTTCTCGCTCGTACAGGCTCCAGCTAAAGCATATTTCTCTCCTTTTATCAGCTTTTTTTATCGCTCCATCCTCTTAACAAGCATTTTCCTGTCTCCTTTTGCTAAGTAGTCTTTTTTCACAGCCTCTCTCCCTTTCGTCAATCTTCCCATTTTGCCAGCTCTCATTCACAGTCATCACACACACTCTTTTTGTCTTTTCTTTCATCATCAGTCCCATCATCTTCTCAGCATTTATGTACTTACACATTTTGCATTGCAGACGTGATATAGCATAGGTGTAGCACACTATCTCGACTCCATACTGACCTTTGGAGTGCATAATATAATCTTTGTGATGTTTTTATGTGTCTTTAATGCATTCCTGCAGTTATTGCTGCCTGGGGAGGAATAGGGTTGAATGAATTGTAATGTTTGAAATCGAATCTCTTCTCTGTTTGTCTCGACATCTTCATTCTCAGCCTTCCATCCGTCTCTAGAGACTCCTCCTTTCTGTCTTGGTTTCTCCTGTCTCTCCCTTTCTATAGGTTTGAGATAACTGGTTCCATTTTGGATCTGGTTCCATGTTGGCAAAATATGTGGATTCGCAAAGCTCTGAGTATAACAATGGAATATTTTATCTTTTTACTAGCAAAATGAAATGCAGAAAATATTCAGGTACCATGCTTCTCATTTTCAGCTGGTGCTGACCATCGCTTTCACAGGTTGAAATGACAAACGTAGCAGGTGGCAGATTATTATGCTCTATGACGTTTGATTTTTACATCCATGCCAACATGTTTAAATTCTCAAATTAAATTCTTGCATTCTACAATATCTGCAAATGGCAACTACATGATGGTTAAAGTTAGAGAAAGATCGTGGTTACACACCCACCCAGCACCTGGACGTCCTGCACCCTTACTTTCTGCTTTACTACATAAAGGGCACACTACTTCCTGCACTGGTGCTGAAAGTTGTGATGTATGCAGAGTCGTCCAACGTGGATGTAATTCCTAGACACCAGTTCTCTGTAAGCTTGTTTGAGAATGAAACACCACTGTACAATCAAGAGTGGAATGTGTATTTTTGTTCATGATTCTTCACTTAAACTTTCACACATATCAATAATTTAAGCTGAATAGATCTGAATCTAGATGTACAGTGTTTGGGGCAGGTAGCTCATGAAAAACTTCACTGTGCTTTTCTGCCTTCTCAACCAAAAAAGGCTTATTATAGATCTCATTTGAATCTCTGACTTTTAGTTATATTTTAGTTAAGAGGTTAAAAGCTACACCTAAGTGGATTAGATAAGGGACTTATCAATACTGGATTCAGATTCAATAAAATGCAATCAAACCCCAACCCTACCTTTACACAGATTATGCTGTCTTTTGCACATACTGTACATCCAAGTTTATTCCATGTTATATCATCATCTAATGGGTATACCCTCTGCTTCTCCCCAAACTCTCCTCCTCTCTTTTTACTTTTTCCTTTATTTCTGGTTCTTATGTTTCTCTCTCTCTCTTCCCTCTTTGATAGGTAATACGCTGACCTTCTTTCCAGGCCTGGATCTATTACGGGACTTTTTCTCATTTGCCCCCCTCCCCCCCTTCTCCCCTCTATCATATCTGAAGCAAGGGGAAGAAATGGGGCAGACACTGCATACATTTACCGTACTGGCACACACCCATAAATACACACAGGAAGTGACAGACAAGGGAAGTATGGCCACAAGGGATGGGGAGAGAGAGTTGTGTGTGTGTGCGTGTGTGTGTCTGAGTTTGTGCGTGTCAGAAAGAGAGGAGAATAGCTGACACCAATATGGTGTTCTATTTGTCTGTTCATATTGGTAAACACCACCTCATCTGGCTTTAACGCTGTTTTCACGGTGACACCCTGAGCGTAATTATGACACATTGTCCTGCTTCTTGCCATTTTTCTTCAGCAGCTACCACATGCTCATCATGTGTACACACACACACACACACACACACACACACACACACACACAGACATACACACATGGTCCGATGGTGTGGCAAATCTGTGTGTGGACACTTTGATAGAAATGCAAGTACAAACATGCACACAAACACAGACGCACACCTAAACAAACAGACACACACGCGGTGACACACAGACACACAGAAGCGTGTCACACTTGTCTTGCATTGTGTTTGCTTACTGGCTTTGTTCCATCCATCACACCATGGCAGCCAGTCGCTGTTGATTAGAGCCATGTCAGCCTCAACAGAGAAATCAATGGTGAAATATATAAATAAGAACACAATTAAACCAATTGAGGGGATGGGAGGCAACAAGTTGCCTGTTGGAGTGACATTTTCTGCCAGCAGAGGGCGCAGATGAGCCAGCCTCAGTGGAGGGAGAGAGGAGGGTGTTCCGAGGTTTCCTTTGTTAGTTCTCCACCATTTTCCCCATTCCTTCAACTACAATATGTGTTTGATTGTAGGGAAATATGCTTGTACATGTGCTGGTAGTGCATCAGCTTGATAATGACCTCACCCTCACAAATTATTTTCATCTGAACTTAAAAATAGTTCAAGAGCGTCCGTTACAAAAAAAAACACAACCCTGCTTCTCACCATCGATCACTGCAAAGAACTCAAATGCACAGTTGGCCCCTGGAGCCCCCAGCAGTGTCATTCAGAGGCCTGTCTGATCATGAATAAAAATGATTCATGTGTTTTGGGGTTGGTGAAAAAAAAGTGAAGCGCCCGGCCTTTGGACCTCTGAGAAGTTGGTGAGTTTTTCGAACCAGGGGAAAAAATAAGAAAAGAAGACAAAACAGTCAGGGATAGAGCACAAGACAGGCAGACAGTGAGGATATAAACTGAGAAATGCAGGAAACTAAAAATAGAGGAAAAGACTTGGGAAGAGGCAACTAGAGTGGTCTGAAAAGGAAAGAAAAGAAAAGGGAAAAGAGAGAAAATGCCGCCAGCTGCTCCTGATTCCTCGGCGGAGGAGTTGAGTGGCATTTTTATGAAGAAAAGGCTCGCAAGCCAGGACGCCGAACTGCGCCCACTTCACTACAGCCGGGCACACACTAACTCCGGGGTAAAAACGGCCTGCACCGCTGCACACACTACAACTGCTCTGTGCATGTGTGCAAGTGGAAGTGTTTGTGCAACTAGGAGAAGGAATGCACTCAAAAATGCTAATGCGAACCACATCGCCATGACCTGCATTTGTGTGTGTCTGTGAGTTTGTGTATTTTTGGTTCTGGCATTTCAAAGCTTCTTGTTTGTGGCTCTTAACAAGTCACTTTCATGTGAAATCTCAAACGGACACACACACGCGCACTTACTAAGTAACACCCCAGCATGGTGTTGCTAATAGCAATAATTAATAGGCTAAATTCTGCTAATTGAACTCGCTTATGCTGAACCTCTCTCTTCCTCCTACTCCTCCTCCTCCTCCACTCCTCTTTCATTCTCTCTGGACTTCAAGACCATGCTGTTAGTTTTAATTTAAATTTGCATGGTGATTACATTACTGTTCCATAGACTAATGCAATCTCTGTTCTTTCATCATTACAGTAAATAATTCCTCAACACTAATCCCACATTCACCTATTTTCAACCTTCTCTCATTTCCGGCATTTGCTCCCCCTATCTTTATGCCTCAGTATCACCCCCTAGAACACACACTCACACACACACACACACACACACACACACACACACACACACACACACACACACACCCCTGGTTTGAAGCCTTGAGGAGGAGAGGAGAGCAGCAGAAGAAAAAGAAGAAGAAGAAGAAGCAGTGTTCAGTTGAATGAGCAGAGTGTGGAGGAGAGAACAAGATCTGGGAGGGACGCGGGGAGGGACAGCCATTAGCCACGCCAGCTGTTTCCCTTGCATATTAATACACAAGCAGGCAGGCAAACACACACACACACACACACACACACACACACACACACACACACACACACACACACAAACAAGCAAACTCAGACTGTGAAGACAAAACCTAGCAAGACAAGCAGAAATATCTGACATACTGTACTCCACACTGAACATCAAAGTCATGCAAGAGATTTACAATAGAGACGCATGCTGCAGATTAGTGACATATATGTGCACATGCGCGCACACACACACACACACACGCTATAAAGGTGAGTTCAGAAATCAGAAATGCACAGAGATAAAAGGACATGCTTAAGATTTATAACAGATATGTCCATATTTATAATAAATCCACTCTCATGCAAGAGCACACACACACACACACACACACACACACACACACACACACACACACAAACACACAAAAGCTATAAAGACTAGCCCAGGAATTAGGTGCACAAAAAACAGATGCATGAGATTTACAATGTCGAGACATGCTGTTCAGATTCATAACAGATATAGTGGAACACACGCACACGCACACAAACAAACCCAAGCTATCAAGACAAGCATAGAAATCAGACATCTAAAATATATATATGCATAAAACCCGAGGAACACACTCATACAGGAGACACATGCTGTGCAGATACGTAGCAGATGCAGTAGCACACACACACACACACACACACACACACACACACACAAGAGTCTGTAAGAGAGGGAAAGAAAGCAAGCAGTGCGGTGTGATGGGCAGAGAGAGGAAGAGAAACAAAATGAGGAGGAGAGAGAGAGGGGGCAGAGGGTGGCGATGATTGTGGCTGTGGCTCAGAGAATTCCCAGAGTGAGCATTATATATTGAAAGGGGGATAAAGTGCAGAATTGCTTCTTCCCTTTTTCTCTCTGTTGTGTTTCCACCAGAATGAACAAACACTGTCACATCCCTGAAAGCTTTTCCCAATGTCATGTGCTATACTACTATGTAATATTATGTACAATATGTAATATTACATAGTAGAATATAGGACATACAGTATAGTAACATTTATGAAAAGCATACACTGAGTGGAGTTTGTAGTGCTGTTTAATAGTACTTCTTTATACTGAAAGGAGTTATTTGGTCCACCAATTGTTGTACTAGACTGCATTAGTTTTAGCTAGGTGTATCTAATCAACTATCTGAAAGTGTATATACTATACGAAGCAGCTTCTACAAGATGATACTGTACATAATCGTGCAATTAAACGTTTGGCTAGGAAGCCAGTAAAATCTCACTAATGCCATCTGCTAGCCAAGAAAATTAATATGTTAAGGTTTGATCATTCCATTATATTTAGAGCTAAAAAGCTTGGACAATTAATCAATTAGTTGATCCACAGAAAAAGTATCTGCAACATTTTCATAAATCAATTAACCATTTAAGTACTTTTTTATGCAAAAATGTCAAAAATTGACTTTATTATTAATATTTTCTGGTTTTCTTTGTCTTCTATGATGGTAAACCAAAACAACACGTCACCATGGGCTCTGGGAACTTGTGATGGCCATTCCTCACTATTTCCTGAGATTTTATAGACCAAACAGTTAATCAATTATTAAAGAAAACAACGGGAATATTAATCCCTAATGAAATGAATCGTTAGTCGCAGCCCTTCTTTGGACAGACATGTCTCTCTGTTCCAGGAACAAGATGTTTGACTTCTTAACCGCAGAAGTCAAAATGGATCATAAATGGAATCATTTTAAAGTTGAAGCAGTCTAATGTAATCAAGGGTAACCAGGAGCATTTCATTAAGGTTTTTCATGCTTTTACTGTTTGTCTTCTGATATTTTGTGTGCATTTTATTGTTAAGCTGTGTGTATTTATATAAAGGCCTATCTAGGGACTAGCAAACTAGTTTATATATACGGTTATATGGCTATAAATGGTATGTAACACTGGCCGAGGGTATAGATCAGTATCAGCTTATATACTGTATATTTTAACTCTCAAATGTCAATACTGGTAGCAGCCTCAAAAATCCAGTATCAGTAGGGCTCTAATATAAACATATATATGACACACCAGGACATATAGCTAAGGGGCCTTAAAAAAAAGTCATATACTGTACACAGTGGTAACTAATGTAGAAATTCCGCCTCATGTATTTCTCCTGCATCTATAATGCATTGGTGCTGCAGACAACTCTTTCTTTAATGTAGTATAGTAGAGGCAGATAATTATATTGACTTCTCTCAGCCTCCTATCAGTCACAGTTCCTTGTGACTTCTGACAGTTGAAAAGACGGGAAAGCCTGTTTTTTACCAAGCAATTGCTCATGGGGATGGTACAAAAGTGCAGCATTAGTTCAGATATCATGCGGCAGATAGCATCAAGGCCTTGGAGACTGTGCACCCTAATGGCAGGGATACCTGGGCAAAACAAGAAAAACAACTGGATAAAAGACAGAAAATAGGGAAAGATAGACAGATAAATATGGGAAAATAATGTGTCATCTTACCCCAGACAACAAACAGACAGGCTTTATGAAACAAAGGACAAACAGAGTGACAGGGAGAGGAATTCAAAGGAACACATATTCAGAGACTCTGAGTATGTTCTGAGACAGATGCATGCAAACACACACACACACACACACACACACACACACACACACAAACATGTACACACAAACCGCAGAAAGTAATAAGTGTTGTGACATAGACACTGAAACACAGAGACAAGGAGAGAGATGATCGTAATGTTAGTAGATACACACACACACGCACACACGTCTCTAGTGTTAGCTTGACTTATGAAATCCTAACTGTGGCTCAACACCGCAATATTGTCTGAAAATGTCAAGGCTTCGATGGAAGCCCCGCTGGGACAAAATGTATTGTCAACACACACAGGGCTCAATCTGTTCTCGCTAAGACATATGGCTTTCATTTATCACATTCTATGCTGAGACAAATTGTTTTCCCAAAACCTCGATGTGCAACACAACAAGAATGGTAAAGATACGGTAAAGACAAAATGTCACGACAAGGGAAAGGAGACCGGAGAGCCGATTCAGACTCTACAAGACCAATATATCAATGTTCTTAGCTGTGCTGCACCTTAATACAAATCCTGCTTAAATGTGCACTAGACTACATTTCTATGTAAAGATATGCATGATATAGTTTTTTTTTCTTTGGTTGAAACCATCTTGGAAGTTTTTCTGGCTTTATTTTGGTACAAACTGCCTAATTACAGGTGAACCAAGGTTCAAAAACAATTAAAAGACAACACAGACTAAATATCCTATTTATTAGACTTTTGGTAACTTCTTACTAGGTTGTATATTTGGCCCTAAGGGGAAATAAAACAAATCTGATTCTAGTCCCTTAAACTTCAGCTTAGCATAATAGGTTTGTGCTCTTATAATTAACCTTCTCTGCAGTACAAACCAGTAAAAATACATACAAAAATAGAATCTGAGCATCAGCCCAGACTGCAATCTGCCCTTGGTTATTTTTTTCTGTTATGCTTTCCAAGCATCAGTGACTTGGCTTTAAGACATTATAATCGGTCTCCATATACCCATAAACCCTTGCGTTCCGGAGCAATTTCCTGTTCAGATTATGTTCTCACTCCTACCACAACATGCTGCAGTTGCAGGAAGAGGAGAGAGCGAGCTGCATTTTAAAAGGTATCTCTGTAAAGTCGAGTGCTTCGTTCTCACCTGGACGTACGAACCAAACACTTCAAGAGTTCAAATAAACTGCTGCAAACGTGCTTGATGTGAACGCATCCTAAATCATCCCAGTGATTCACCCAATCTGAACGTGAGGGTTTAGGCTTACTCAACAATAGGAAATCTTTGATCTTTCAGTTTATTACATACAGAAGACGTGGGGTGTGAATGGAATTGTTGAACATATGCAGCACATTAACTCTGACAGCAGTGATAGCTTTACCTGAGACACCACGGGATTCGGACATACAGCACATACTGCGAGCAAAACACACTCACACGCACCATATGTGCAACACACACATCCCCTTGATCCCCCACTTTAATTACAGTTGCCTATACTGTATTTCTCTACTGTGTTTCACACTAATTAGACAGAAGTGGTCTGTCGCGAGATAAACGATCCCATGTGGCACCCTTATTTTGACTTTTATCACAGCATCACACCCACACATGCACACACAAAGACACAATCAAAATACAGCAGTCAGAGTGCGCAGCTACGCAAGTGTGAACACATGGACGCTGGACAGACAGACAGATGCACGCGAGCATGTACGTACACATGCACGCAAGCTCAAATATGCATACGCACGATGGCTGCTAATTAGGACGTGCTGGTTTTGATGTTTATAAAAAGAAGAAAAATCAGCAAACCTCAGTTTCCTGTCGAGAAGGGCTGTTGGATTTTAAAACAGCTTTACAGGCTCTCATGGCAGGGAGGTGCGACACGCTGGGTGCATGACGCCAGGCTCGTAAGGCTCACCGCGGCGCTGCCACTGTCGCCACCAGCCTCTAACCTGTACCTTCTACCCCTGCACACACCACTCCAACGCTGGCCACAGGACCGCACCCTACCCTGGGCCTCTGTTTATAGATGGGAGGTGAGCTCTGAGTGTGTGTGTGTGTGTGTGTGTATGTGTGTGTGGAAAAGCTTTCACTTTCTTCCCCCAGGGCACAGTCTTACATTGTGACTCCCACCTTGTGAAAACCTGCGGTGTGGCAAGCGGGACACCAGAGACCCAGAAATGGCCCTGGCACTCAGATTTTATAAGCCTCAAATTGATCCAAGATGGCAGTGAAGATTCCTGACTAACAATGCAGATGTGGGCCACTGTTGTTCATTAGGAGAGGCCATATTAGTTTAGCCCCAGGTTAAGGCACAGGGGGATGACGAGGGATATTAACTTTGGGCTCCTTTTCAGTGGGGTCTTAACCTCCCCCCACCTCCATCTTCCTTCCCTGTATTCTATTCTTTCCTTTCAACTGACCTCTCCCTTTGCCAGTTTCACTTCACTTGACCCCTGACCTGTCAGCTCCACCCAGTCAACGGTAAGGTCCTCTGTGTCAAACACCGTCTGTGAAAACACTGGTCAGATAAGCCCAAGAGAGAGCTGGACCAAACAGGAAGCAGCATTCAGACAGAGTGCAGCAGGGCTCGAAGACCCAGCAGCCCTCCTCTAATGTGGACAACACGATGAGATAAGCCTAGTGAAGTATCATCAACACTGTGGCAACACTGATTCAATGTTGAGAAAACATTGCACTGAGATAAAAAAAATGAACAAAGTACCACGCATTATTACTGTGTTTATTTCCAAGTTGGAGATAACAAGATGCTGCTGGCTGGAAGATAAGCTGGTGCAAGGAGTCAGGCAAACATATAGCTCCGAGCCTGTATGCATAAACACAGAGTACAGTAGAGTGCTGCAGGAGGAGCTCTGGGCCAGTCACATGACAAGATACACTTCATTAGAGGGATTAATCAACACTTTCAATTCCAGCTTACTGTTTTTCTTAAGGCAGAATTTTGCCAAACTTGGGATGCAGAAATGTTTCTACTATTGGGCTTTAGTTTCTCCTTAATGTCACAAAGTACAACCATGAAAGTACATTCTCTGTGTAGTACTATGCAGCGTTAAAACTAACGATTATTTTGCTGACAAATCAATCTCACCACAAGGTCCATTAGTAGCTGTTCTGGAACTTTCGATTGTATCACACTATCTTCCACAGCAGATGGAGTTTGGGATGGAGCACATTAGATGTAGATGTTCAAATTTTCATTCTTGTGAGCACTTCCCATCCTCATCTCAAAGATTATTTTCATTATTGATTAACAGTTTGGTTATTTTTCCAAGTAACTGATTAATGATTTAGTTAATAAAAAAATGTGAAAAATGCTTATCACAAATTCCAGGAGCCCAACGTGATGTCTTCAAACTGCTTCTTTTGTTTGACCCTTAGGCCAAGGTCCAAAAAAAATCTATTTATAATGAAATAATAATGTGAAAAGCAGCAAATCTTTACATTTGAGAAGCTGGAATCAGTGAATCTTTGCCACTTTTGCTTGGTAAATAATCCATCCATCCATTTTCTTCTGCTTATCTGGGGCCGGGTCACAGTGGCAGCAGGCTAAGCAGGGTTGTCCAGGTGTCCCTCTCCCCAGCAACGCTTTCCAGCTCCTCCTGGGGGATCCCAAGGCACTCCCAGGCCAGGTGAGATATATAATCCCTCCAGCGTGTTCTGGGCCTACCACGGAGTCTCCTACCAGTTGGATGTGCCTGGAAAACCTCTAAGGGGAGGCATCCAGGAGGCATCCTGATCAGATGCCCAAACCACCTCAACTGGCTCCTTTCAATGCGAAGGAGCAGTGGCTGTACTCCGAGCTCCTTATCCTATCCCTAAGGGTGAGCTCAGCCACCCTACGGAGGAAACTTTGTATCCACAATCTCATTCTTTTGGTCACTACCCAAAGCTCATGACCATAGGTGAGGGTTGGAACGTAGATTGCCTGGTAAATTGAAAGCTTTGCTTTCTGGCTCTGCGCCCTCTTCACCACAACAGTCAAGGCCCGCATTACTGCTGATGCCGCCCCAATCCGCCTGTCCATCTCACACTCCATTTTGCCCTCATGAACAAGACCCCGAGATACTTGAACTCCCTCGTCTGGGGCAGTAACTCACTCCTTTGCCACTTTTGCTGAGTAAATAACTTATGATTAATGGATTAAAACTGTTAATGAATTTTCTGTTGATCGACTAATCTTCTACTATTGTTTCAGCACTAGTAATGTCACATCAAAGTCATTTGTTCATGTAGTACAGTATTTCTTTCATTAGCATAGTAGTATATTAGTACAGTGTTGCTACAGTTTCCTATTTCAGATATCAGATTGAAGCAGATTTTCTTTTTCCCATTCACCTCATTTTCTGCAGAATCACCAGTCAAACTCCTCTGCCTGGGTTCCCTTAAAATTGAAATAAGAAATATTCCACCAAGGTTGTATTGGCAAAAGAAATATTATCACTTTTGAAATGAGCAAACAGAATGAGTCATGTGTCACTTTTTCAGATTTACAAGCCTAACACCGCTCCCTGCTATCCCCTTTAAAAGGCAAAAATGTCCAACTCTTTCATTCTGAATAAGGAGACTCCAACAGGTTTCTGTCACTAGGATGAAAAACCAAAGCCCAGACACTCACCGCTCTCAAATAGAGAGCCTTTTAAATCCTCTGACAATGAGCGAAACAGATAAGGAGAGAGAGAGGAGAGCGAGAGAAAGGGAGACACACACAAACAGAGGGAGAGAGAGATAGAAAGGTGTAAAATGGAGAGGATAACGAATGAGTGCGCCGCTGAGAGGGAGCCTTAATGATGTCAATGTGATAAGTCTAAAACGAGGTGAAAATTGAAATGAGTGCTGCCACGGCGGTGGTCGGTGGGGAGAGTGAATAGGAGTTGTGCTGCTGCCGCCGCTGCATTCATTCGCTCAGATTAGCTGGGGGGAGAAAATAGAGGAGAGGTGAGAAAGAAGGAAGGAGGAGAGGAGGTGGAGGGATCTGTGAACCTGTAAACGGAAAAAGCAAAATGAAAAAGCAGGTGACGAGGAGGGGACAAAAGGGAGAACCTGCTAGAGAGAGACAGAGGGTAAAATATAGAAAGCCAATAGATGTAAGAAAGAAAGAAAGAAAGAAAGAACAAAAGAATGAAAGAACTAAAGATAGGAAGAAAGAAAGAAAGAACATGGGTGAGACAAAGAGGGAGTGGGAGCTAAGTTCAAGCCAAAGTCAATTGAACAACTAATGTGAATCGATTTGTTGCCTCTGCTTTTGCTCTTTCGGGAGTGAGTGACATTTTAAAGGCATATTTTATTATTGGGAGGAGGTGGGGCTGTTTGCCTGGCAACTGAACACACTGACAGCCTGCTGACAGCTGTACGGAATACACTGAATAGAAGAAATACTGCAAATGGCCTGTGTGTGCTCGGGGATCCAGTGTGTGTCTGCTGAAGTGTGTGTGTGTGTGTATGTGTGTAATGTGTCAGATAACATACAGAGGGAACATGGAAGTGTGTGGGAGTGCACACTTGCTCCTGTATGTAGGTCTGTGTGTGTACATTCTTGCATAAGTACAGTGTCTCCGTGTGTTTACCTACATGATAAATACTGCAAATGGCCTGTGTTTTTCTGGATGCATTGCGTCATTAGGAAGGATATTGTGTGTGTATGTGTGCATGTACAATGGTCATATTTTATTAGGTAGGTGAGCACACACCGGATGTCCACTGTGGGTTTCATGCTTCCTCCATGCGTGCGTTCTTGAGTGTGTGTTTTGTGTACAGGCACGTGTTTGTGTGTATGTGAGTGTGAGCATGTTCTGTGAGAATAATTCATGGCAGTGAGTGACTGAAATGTGGTGGCCGTCCACGGGCAGCCTGGAGTTCTGCCAGTATGGAGAGCCAGCATTAATAATTAAAGACACTTTTACAGGGAGGATCTCTGCGGCGTCTGTTGTCGGCTGCTCTCTTCAAGGGCACATTCAGGACAATCGCACAGAGAAAAAGTTTGGAAACATTGCACAGAAAAAAAAAATTCCAAAGATAGCACTGCGTTAAACAGAGAGGTCAGCACTAGGCACGGCTGCAAAACATCCATAAAAAAACATTTTTAGTGCAGTTTTCCTCCACAGCTTTCTGGCTAACTGGATAATCCAGTGTCTTTATTTTGTCTTTGTAATTGATTCAAGGTGTTTAGTCTGTTCTTTTCCACCAAGCATATGATCATTTTTGGTTCAGGACAATGAACAGTCAAAGAGGCGTCTCAGGAATCCACTCAGTCGCAAGGACATACATCCAACAGCAGGGCGCCAAAATAAATAATTGAATCCGAGTAGTCTTAGCAGACCTCGGCAGACCTCATCTCTCAGCAGTCTTTGGTCAGAATCCAGTGAGAGTAGTAAACTGCTTTTCATGGTATATGTAATCCTGGGGAAAGTCTTCCAAACAGCATGCTGTGCTGAGGAGCGGATCAAAACAAACAAACCAACATAGCTGTTCACCAGCGTGGCCACGTTCCAACCCAAAGGAGTCATCCTTAAACCCAAATGGCTGGCCAAGTATCTGCACTGGGCCAATCCACGGTTTATTGGAAACACTAATGACTAGCAAGGGAAATCAGCTTTCGCATGCTGCAAATTCTGAACCACACACATTATCGCACATTGAGGACACTTGCACATTATTTTTTGATATGCAGCTAATCAAAAATTAGGATATATTCTCCTTAAAGTCAAAAGCAAACAGCCTTTTAAAGGCGTCTTGCGTCTATAATCCAACATCCAACTTCCATCTGAAACAAGACGTCGGGGCGAGACATAGTGTGGTAGCCTGACATCGCCCGACCAAGTCGCAAATGCTAATTAGTCTGGAACTTCTCAGCTCATTTTTGATTTCCAAAGGGCATTATCAACGGGCGTAGACCAAATGCCTCTGGACGCAATTGGATAGACCTCCAACCAATCAGAGCAATGAAACGTGTGACATAGCGCTGAGCGAATCCTGTCAGAAGTACGGCAAACACATCTTTCTTATCAACAAAAGCTTTAAGTGCAGTTGTTTGTTCCTCTTTTAGAGAAAATATACCATCCAGTTCGTTTAAAACTGATGCGATAGAGGATTTAGAAAGAAATCAAGCTCACTGAGGTCTGGAGAAAATGTGATGACAAGACCATACGGAGCTACAGCTACCTTAATGATAAAAAATTATAAAAACTTTAATGTCATGTTTAACAACTATTAACTACAGATTAAATTCAGTTCATCAGATTTTAATGATGTGACATTTTAGATGAAACAGAGGAGCTTTTAGTTTTAACAGTGTACACTATATCCTAGTCTAAAACAAGAAGAAGGGGTTACAAGGGGGAAATGAACTTGGGAAATGTTTTCTGTAGTTAGACTTCTTTGCATTCTAATTAGACAAGCCGCCAAAAATGGAGCTCTTAGCCCAGGTTCAGGCAGGAACATGAGGTCATCAGCGCCACTCACATGAGTTTATCATTAGCTGATGAAGGTGATCATCAGGGAAATAAGTTGATCATCAGCTTATCTCTGCACCTATAATATACACACATTCCCAAAACAGATATATTTAACACATCAATCTCCATACATCTATTTGCTACTGCTGTTGGTGTGTGCTATTGCTGCTGCTTACCGTGTTTACTCTCCAGTGGCTGCTACCGTGTTAAAAGCTGTAGAAAGCTTGTACATCTACAAGAAACACACTACCCACCATCCAAGCCTTTTTGGTCATACTGCATATTATTCAGTTTAAAGTATTGCTGCTGCAAATCACGTTTGTTGATAAATGCACACTAGCCACTGGCTAGCAAACAAGGCTGCCATGCATCACAAGCTGAAAAAAATCCACCCACTCCACCTGTCAGCAGCCACTGCTGCACTGAATGCTGATCCACCTAATTTTATTTGACCTTATAATTATTTCTGATATTTAAGACATTTGAACACATACTTCATCAACCAGCATGCTGTCAAAGATAACTCCAAACAACAATTTAATTTCAACAGTGTCTTTTATCCCTAGAGGTTTGTGCTTTTGCACTACTCAGAAAAGTATGGCTTTCTGATTTGACCATAAAAAACTGCTTCGAATGGAGTGATTAGACCAAGGTGAATTGTATTTACCATACTGACTACATTAACATGCACACTAATTTTCCACTATTTTTCAGAATATGACAATATCCCGAATTTGATACGGGTCATGTAAACAGCATATTGCGTTTGGATATTCCGAATTAGGCCTTATTCCAAATAAAGCATTTTCTGATTGAGACGTGGGATATGCCAGTATTATTTGGGTTTTAGGAGCATTCTTTGGACATATATACAGGCTACAGCACATTCAGAATATGCGTCTCAATTGGGGTTTTTACCACAGTTTGCAACACCCGGCCTCTTGCATGTTTACGGTCAGCTCTGTGCAGTTTGCAAGGCTGGGGTAGAGATGCATACACAAAAGAAAATCCCACATTTCTAGTCGGAAGGAGAAACACACCTACTTTCAAACATTATGGAAGACTTGTGTAACAGAGTTAGAAATAACCTCTTATGAATTTCTACAAAATTGATATGCTTATCTTACATGTGAATAGTTTTAGAGCCACCTGGTGGGTTAATAGCGCAACTGCAGAGAGAGTGTTCCTCCTTACGTGCCTCAGCAAAGAAAAAAGCTGGAGGTGGGTGCACGTGAGCGATGTTGCAGTTAATATTTCTGTGTTTAATGCTTTAAAATTGTTTTTTTAACTACCGGTAACGTTCATTTTGATTGTAAGCACTACTAACATGTACTCTGAAAGTTGCAGGCGCTTATGTGCAGAAATAGTAACTTTATCCACGAGTAGCACTTTTGGTTGCATTCTAAGCTAATGCTAACGTTAGTTAGCTAGCCATGCACTTGCTGGCCGGCTCGTGGCTGCAATTACTTTAGATAATAATCTTTCCACTCTTTGTTACACAGATCTGCTTGCAGTTGCATAACACACTGTTGATGACGACTGTGTGCTGTTGATTTTTATACCAGGTAGGCTGTGTTAAATGTGGGTTTCACATATTGTCATTGCATGAAAACCTCGTAATTCCAGCTTATGATTTATCGTGTTTTGGGTGGAATTAATGCTTTTGTTGTCTTTCATGGGCTAATAGTGTTTCATATCCCGTGTATAGTCCATTGTAGAATTTTAGAAGTACATGGTCAACAGCATGAAAGCAAACTTATTTTCTTCATTCCTAAAACGTTGATGTGAGGGTTTTGTACAACAGCAATAACATGTTGCATTATATAGGAAACAAAAGGGCGTTCCATTTATTGTTTATGGATAAAATGTTATTTAGAATGTTGTAAGATTTTTATTGTGAATATAAAAGAAAACAGCTCTTATTACTTATGTGCTCTATCGAAAGTCGTGCATATTACCACTATACGATCACATGTTTGGTTTATACTAGAATCTATAGTAAAAGACTACAATAACAGTGTGATGTGAAAATGTATTTAGTCTTTTGTAAAAAAAAAAAAAACAAAACAGAAAAATACTTCTAAGCTGGAGATCTGCTTGCAGTTGCATAACACACTGTTGATGACGACTGTGTGCTGTTGATTTTTATACCAGCTCCAGAATAAAGAGAGAACCAGAGTGAGAGCAAGTCCTGTGTGGCCGTGCCGTCCTTCCTGCACCATAGACAAAAAGGGACATATCCACCACAAGTCCACAGATAGACACAAGCGGTAACACTTGGATATCAACAGGTTTTTGAATATGCGCAAATATTGCAATGCAGATCCTTTTCAAGAAGGTGGTTGAACAAATGAAAGAGGGAGGGCTGAGTTCGCACGGTCGAACAAGTCTGCATGTTAACGGAAATATTAGTGGAATATTCATTTTTCTTAGCCATGTAAACAGCTTAGTGGGAATATTGTCTTTTTTGGAAAAAGGGCAAAAACTGGAATATTTTGCGCATGTAAACATAGTCAATGATTAACTATAATATTGTGGACTGAAATAACACTTTTCCCATGTTGGTTAATTCTGTGTTTGTTGTTTTTATGACAAAATCAGCTTTAGATGGAGACTGGGCTATTAATGCAATGTTTCTACGAGGACATTCACAGGTGAACTGTTCTGCTCGACATTCTCCTGATGTCCGGCAGAGACAGAGGAGTGGCTAACATCAGTGTCATCATTTAACATCAGTAACCTGAGTTAAAACTGTACCAGTGCCTTGGTACATCATGGCTCCTCATAATGAGAAAAAAAAAATAACTCTGTCAGGCCTCTTTGTTGTGTGTGCCTGTGTGTGTGTGTGTGTGTGTGTGTGTGTATGTGTTCGGTAATAGGCACAGATGTTTGTCGAATGTGGATCTTGAGAAAAGACAAAAAAAAACATGCCAACATGTCAGTGCTCAGAGGGGTGTGATAGAAAGGCTGAAAATAAATCCCTTTTGCACACACACACGTGCACACACACTCTCACATCCATTACCCGCTGTCCCAGCCTCCCTCCCCCCATTCTCGTGGGTGTCGAAGTGAGAAATTAAATTTTTCTGATGAGAAAGTTTTTCCTGCCCCCGTTCCTCTCCTCCCTCTCTCTCCTCCCATCCATTCTTTAATTTATTCGCTTATTTATGAACTATTAATTTATGCACTGAGAGAGAAATTAACAGTTGTGCAGTCAAGTGTTCGGGCTGCTGCCACGCTCACAATAGATGATCATCACCAAGGGACTGGCATGAGTCACACACACACACACACACACACACACACACGACACCATACACTCACTCAAAGGGAAAGCAAGACAGGTGCTGCATATCAATTGGTACTAAAATAACTGTCCATCAGTTCTGCGTAGGAAACAACAAACCTCCATTTGGTTTTAATTGTTACATCTAAGCCTGAGCACTCCCCACCCACCATTGTTCTGACAGTGTGAGAGCGGGAGGTGTGTAACATTTTTAATGTGGGGGAAATTAATTGAATAAACTGTTTCTCCTACACTGATCTATTACATTCTGCTGACAATGTGTTCACTATCACACTTAAGGCAGAGTAGTGCAAAAAAAAAAATTGCTCTGCCAAGACTTCCTATGTAAAAAACCAGGGAACTGGAGTAAAACACACAGCTTGGGGTCTTGTAACATTCACAACTATTAAATTAGCTAAATCCTTTTTATTGCCTTGAAAACTGAGTATTTTCTGAAGCTATAAAAATACTTTTTTAATTAAACAGAATGAATTTTAGAAATGGTCTAATGAGTCTGATCATTTAAAACGTGTAGTCCTACAGCAAAACTGCACATCCCTACAGGAATGGTGAGGAAACATTAAAGGGAGATTGAAAATACCATAAGGGCTACAATTGGAATGTAGGGAGCAAAATGCCACTGCTCATCAATAATTACAACATACTATGAGTCCATATAGGAATATTTAAAGTCTTTCACAGCTAAAGCGCTGCCAACCATCCTTTCGTGCTCAGTCTACACCCACGTGCATCGCTTCAAGTTCCCACGCCCACGACATCCCAGCATGCTACATGCTTATCTAGTCAGTCATCCAGACGGTCAGTCAGTAATTCAGTCAGTCAATTAGGCGAGGCAGTCCATCAGGCAGTCAGTGTGGGCGGGAGTAAAATTGACGCGCAGACAGGTCGGCCAGCCCCGTTGGGGCAGCGGAACACGACCCGACCCATGCCGCCTCATTAGTAGGTTAACTGGCACGTGTGGGCGGCCAATGACTGTGTTTATGTGTCTGTGTGTTTGTGTGTGTGGGAAGGTAGAGTGGATGGGTGGAGCTGCAAGTGAGTGACAGCGGCGTGGGCGGTGGGCTGTGTTTCGGTGGCCGAAGAGCACCCCAGGCAAGGTGACAGTGTGTGTGTTTAAGTGTGTGTGTCTGTGTGAAATTGAGTGTGTAGTCAGCTGCAGTGGCATCTACAAGGTTCTCAGAGAGAAGCGCCCGTGGGTGGACAGGCTGTTTGTCGAACACTCTGTTTCCATTTAGCTTGGACAAGCGGACCACACACTGCACCAAAATGACCACTAGGACCCGAGTGCTGACCCCCCTGTGACATGCCTGGACCTGGGGTTGACTTCAGTTGGAATGAATTTGCACCATTCAGTCTGATTTTGAAGCCTGTGTATATTCAAAAGCCTTGGTTGCCTTGGTTAGAATTGTTGTGAAAAACAGTCCTCAGAAATGTAATATTCCCAAAATAATTACCGGTTTCTGCTTTCCATCGGGTTTGGCTTTGCACAAAGTTTTTCCCCTTGGCTTCTAATGTGGGATCTTTTATGAAAGACTGAAATTCTTTACCACTGGGCTAACAGTGCTTAAATTTTACACCTTAGAGGAGCACACAGCGAGACATATTAGCTAAATGTTTAATCTAATTGAGACATATTTGATTTTAACCTACCAGACACTATAGTTGTGTCTCAATTCAGGGGCTGCCTCCACTGCATTTGAATGCGTCACAGTGGCGCGGCAAGGCTGCCCCATTTCAAAAGGCTCCTTCAAATGCGGCCTAGAAATGCGGCCTTCTTTTCACAAATTTGCAGGATCCAAAGGCTGTATCCTTCGCGGCCCAACCTATCCCAAGAGTCATTGAGCACAAGAGAATATGGTGTCCCCAAATGTACTGTCAACAGCAACCGAGCAGGATTACAATTTTAAATGTAAATATTGGGTTTCAACTCACTCGAATAGCTAACAATACAAAAACCAAGGGGCCTTAAAAACCTCAAACCTCAACTGCAGCTGTCAAGGTTGCTAGGCGACAGGAGCGGCGCTTCGTGGCACTGGTGATGCAAATAGAAAATCCTTCGTAGACCAGACCGTCTCATTTAACAGCGCTCGGTTCGGCCTTCGTGGTCTATGAAGGCCACGCCTTCATTCATGAATTGAGACACAGCTTATATTGCACCTAGCATTTCAATCAGCACCACTTTTACGCCACATTTCCTGTCACAAAACAGGATGTTGCCATTCATCTGCCTCACTGTCACTCAACCTTGAGTTTGTTTTGAAGACCAAAAGGAAGGATAATAAGTGATAACGGCCTCGTAGCCTTTGATAGTGAATATACTTTCTGAGGTTAACTCACTGTGGAGCTGAAGACGTGCAGGTAGAACAGTCGAAGCAGAATCAATCATTTGAAGTTATGGTAAAAAAAGAGTTCTTGATTTGTGCCTAAAAGCAGTCTTGTCAAATTTGACTTGGTGACACACAACTTAAATCTCAATGATTTATTGATGTTAAAATATTATACTTCGAACTGCCTCAAGGTGGACATATCCCTTGTGGGATAATTAAACACAAGCCTTTGTTGTGTTTATTCAAGTATCCAACATGTACAAAGATGCTGTTTTCATTGTTTAATGTCTTTTATCCACTTTATAAAGCTGCAGGTGGTCGCCTAATGGTTCTTTTGTTCCAACCGTTCCAATTACTGGACCACATGGGAAAATCTGGATGATAAAATGCTCTAACCTCCCTCCACAATTAATGTCAAAGTGCCCTTGAGCACAGCGGTTAACCTAATATTCAGTGGTTCCGGGATAGTGGTCGTACTGGGTAGTGACATCATCCAGCCTGTGTGTGTACGTGTGTGTGCACTGTTTTCCCAGTAGTTGACCTACAAGTCAAATATGTTTAAGTTATCTTACCTGGTTAAATGAGAATTAAAGGGGAAAAACAATCTGTCTGACTTCAGGATTATTGACATCGACCCACCTGCTAATATTGGCATGCCGTTATTGGCGGGGATAACAAGGAACATGAACTAATTGGTACTCACACACACACACACACGCACAAGACAGATGGACCAAGCAGACACATAATATCTCATCCGCATAAACACACACACACACGAACATAAGCCCCCTCCAGCGTCCTAGATAGGCTGGGCCACACTGGACCTGTCCACACTTTGATGATTGACGGCTTGGCCTAAATGAACTGCTGCAGAGCTCTGTGCATGTGTGTGTGTTTGACTGTGTGTGTGCAAAGCCGTAGGGGGCTACCTAAGTCAGTTATTGATCCACAGGGCCCCTTAAGACCACTAATCAAATGAGGCGGACGCTGAGGGGACACAAGAGGCATTTGAAAGTTTCTCAAGTTTCTTAGACTTGTACACCACTCACATACACACACACACAGCACAGACTCTGCCAATCTGTTGTTCAGTTTGCTTCTCTGTGTGTGTGTGTGTGTGTGTGTGTCTACATGTACCCCAACAACCTCCCCTTCTGTCTGGGCCATCCATCAGCCCCAGTGACTGATGGGTTAACTCCAGCAGGTCCAGCTCCACAGATGGACTTTTCCATGCCGCTTAAGCCCATAGGGAGAGGCCTTCACTGGGCCAGGCCTCTCAGCGAGGCTGGGTGTCTGGACAGAAGCCCTGGAGCTTTGGAGGGGGGTTGTCAGAGAGAAGGATCAATGGTAGACTTTAAGGATCTCAGGCCTAAAAGAATAGATGTGATGTGTGTTTCTTTGTGTATATGGGGGATGGTTGATGATGGATGGGAATATGATATGAATGGAAGGGTAGGATGGATAGATAGATCACTACGATGTTGACAGCAAATCTATGAATCAAGAACATGAAGATGATTGCTACTTTAAAAAGCAGCAATGCATGAGTGTGGTGATAAAGGAAATAATGAACAATACCAGCTAAATACAACGACGTCACAGGATCACATTTAGCTCATGACTCAGTTCCGTGTCATTCCATTTCTTCAACCTCTCGGCGGCAGAATAAAGAAGAAAAGATTTACAATAATCTTCAGAAAGAATGGCAAATTGCAACCATTTGGAAAGTACTACCCCAGTGTGTTGCAATATGCCAGGGTGCAGACCAACAATACAGCACAATCACTGTTCCCACATCTGTTGCCAGGGTTAATCAATGACTATACAGTGACAGCGAATAGACTGCTGATTCCATATGCCCGGCAAAGAATAGACAATCATTGACTAATCAGAACTTGATAGAAGCCACATAGGGTGGAGAACAGCTGCTGTGCCCAGTGAGCCCGACTGTAATCACATTATGTATTATTGATCTGCTAAACTGAGGATTATGGGTTCGGATATTTCTACTGGCAATGAGAACAGTCACAGTTTTCAAGGTTGTTGTCACAGTGCTGGGACTGAACCAGCAACCTTTGGGATTATTATCAATCCACAGTTAGATCTGTGATAGAAAATATTTAAAAAAAACAGCTACATACATTTCTGTCTGGCATCATGAGGGATGCCAGTTCTAATAACTTCATAACTTTCCTCTCAAGCATCATATTTTGCGACAAACACACGCACAAAGTTTACACACATACACACACATAGATAGACTCATCCATTTGGATATTAGAGGTGGTGCTTCAGGCACTAGAAGTGTAGCTGCAAACTGTCCACACTGCACTGCAGAGATATTGATGTCTTAATACAATAAAAAGCAAAATAAACATTATTATCCTGATCGTTATAATTATCTTCAGCCCAGAGGCTTAAACTGAATTATTCATAGAGTGCTTAATTAAATGGGTAGACTAGGCTGTGTGTGTGTGTGTGTGTGTGTGTGTGAATTTGTGTTTGTGTGTGTCTCTGTTGCCCAGTGTCTTTTGGACAGTAACATTAAATGAGAGTAAATATTCAATCATTCTGGAGGGACTTAGAAAGAAAGAGATGATGCTGTGACAGAGACAGAGGGGGGGAGGGAGGGAGACAGAAAGAAAGAGAGAGGGGGAATGGATTACACACGCATCCTCGTTCGCCCTTCACTGTGGTCCCTGTCGAGGAAAAGGAAGACAGACAGCCGTTTAACGTTTCAGAGCGACGGGGCTTTTTATATACACTTCTTTCATTTAACTGCTGGCACAATAAGCAACCAGTGACTGCACTCCACAGCACTACTCATAAGGCCGTAACACACACACACACACACACACACACACAAGTGTGTAACGAAGCTCAATGTGACGCCTCTAATGCAGTCAATAGTGAAGTCAAGGCCACAGTAGTTAAATGGCGGCATAGTAGACAGTTATTACTTCTCCCTCACTGTGATTACTGTATCAACCACTGAATGAAAGCACATCCTTTGGTCGTGCCACTGATATTACTCTTGAAAAATGTAGATGGAGTCACAATGCTGATACACAGACACACACATACAGTATGCACACAGTGATTACACACACGCACAAATAGAGGCAAGCAAACTTGGATATGCATCTTTTAGATGCACACATGCACTCTCGAACATCTACTGTATATTTGCATATGTGCATACACTCAGTGACATGACCACACACATACAGAATATACACAAATACAGTATGCACACATGAACAATTACCTCTGTATGCACAAACATACTTGAAGAAATGTACTTTGAACACACACAATTACACATGCACACATATGAGATATCTAACACAATTGAAAGGTCCTACTCTTTCCTTTCTGTCTCTCTCTCTCTCACACACACACTCATGTTGGCATTCTGTCAGCGCTAACTCTGTTTCCGTCATCTTTTCCTCAGGCATTTGATGTAGGGCTGCTACACACACACACACACACACACACACACGTACAAAGCAATGAAGTGCTGATGTGCCAACAGGCATAGTCTGGACACTGTGGTAATGTAACAGCCCATTCACTTTATTATGCATTAGTACCAGGGCTGCTTTTTCATTACACCCTAATGACATTTGGTAGGGTCCACTAATCAGCCTCGCGGGACCCCTGCTGACTCCCCAAACCTATTACACACACAGACACACACACACACACACACACACACACACACACACACAGTATGTTCAAGCATACATACATATTTCTTCACTGACAAATATATACTTAAAGATGTGCTGCATACAGGTGTCCTACAAGTGAAAGAGTGTCCTTGTAGGCATACAGGGACTCACATGCACACATAAAGACAGAGCATAGATGAATTCACGGTGTATACGCATTGTAAAACATATTGCTATTTCATACGAAAAGCAATTCTGAACTGTCCTCCTAAGTCTAAAGTGCACATACAGTATACAATGAACAGACCCACACAGGGGAGGGGGAGGTGAGACTTGGGATGGCTGGGGCCCCTAACCTTGAGTCATTATCCAGGCCCTACCTACACCATTAAATGATACATTACAACTGCTTCATATGAGAAACGCCATGCCAACAGGATCACAGAAAGGCTATGTTACTGTATGTGCTTCTGAGTAGGCTATACTTGAAGAGATATAGGCTACCACCATATGAAAACAGCAAGTAGATGCTGAGCAGAGGGAGACAGGGAGAGAACAATGTCAGACATTATGGAGAGACACTAAAGGATCTGAGATTATGAGTATGGAAAACAAAACAAAATCCATGCTTAAATTTATGTCATGCCTCAAGGCCCAACTTGAGAACGCTCATGATTAAGTAATCCTTCAGCAAAGAATCTAGACTATATCAAATCCTAAAAACAGTGCACTGTATGACAGTGTGATCCCCAAACGTCCAGTTAGAGAGGGTGAGAGACAGAGAGAGAGAGAGAGAGAGAGCGAGCTCAGTGAGTAGAGAATGTTTGTGTGCCCACGCGCACAGAGGGAGAGTGATAGCACAATGTACAGAACAGGGATAGCACTGAGACAAGTGCTAAAAACTCCTCAAAACACACCGTTCAACAGACTCTATGCTTGTCCGCGAGTGTAAAGTAGTGCACAGCATTATTGAACAAGTCAGTCATATGGCCCAGAAACAAAGCAACAGTCTAAATAATGTCCATAAAATCATTTACTTACCTTTTAGACGTGCTGAATTCTACATATTCGTAGCAGCAACATTCACTTTCCGAAGCTAGTTCCTCTCAAGCGTCAGTATCAGTCAGTTATTTAGCCGCATCTTCTTCCGATGTGACAGCCGCTGACCAAAAAGACATAAAAATAATCAGTCAGTTTTGGTATTTTCCACGCGTGTCACTTTTACCTTAATATCTTTTTATTGTTTCTTTATTTTGCTCCGCTCTGATGTTTTCTATTATCCGCCATGATGGCCCACCTGCATGACCTTTAACCCTCTTATTGGCAAACCCCAACCAATCAACAAAGAGTGAAATAGAAATGGACTGACTCCAAACCGAACTCAATCTGATTATGGCACCACAATTATGTTAAAAACATATTAACATGTTAATTATGCTATATACACATAGTGTAACATTTTAATACATTTGTGTTTTATTTATTATCTTATTATCTATTTCCATATCCCTGGTATATTCAGTTTTGTTAGTATGAAATATGTTATGTGCTTTGTTCTGATAATAAAGGTTAAAAAAGTTTCAACAGTGAGTTTTTATTTTGATGATTTGATAATGATTATTATATGAGTAAAGATTTTCTATTCACATTTTGAAGATTTTAGGAAGTATTGGGCACATTGCCGCATCCCAGATTAGTCTGTGCTTAACTCTAGCCTGGCACACACACACACCCACAGATGAAGACCATATCCAGACACATAAACTGCAAGTTTTACCCACATGAAAGCAGTAGTTAAGCACACATTCCTGCAGTTTACATTGATGCTTTGCTACACCACAGCTCTAATATCTTCACACAAGAGTGGGAGATAGAAAAGAAATAAAAAGATACCCAAGCACGCACACATGCTCCTCTATTGTATATGCATAGAGGCATCTGCTTGTATGCAAACACGCACACAAACACACAAGAAAGAAATGCGTGGAGGGATTAGGTTAGTACTGTAGAGTGCGGGAGTGTTGCTTGCACTGAGAACTGAGTGATTAGGTTTAGAGTTTCAACCTTGGGGCAACAGTGGGCAGGGAACATAGGAGTGTATGTTTGTGTGTGTGTGTGTGTGTGTGTTGCCTGAGGCCAGAAGTGTTATTGTACTGAGGCTGGGTGTATTGTTTCAACCCTGAAGTGTTTCTGTACACAGCGATCTGTTGACCCCTACCTGAAAGCTCTTAAAATTGTTTTCACCATCCAAAGCTTTGGCACGCTTTCCCATAATCATCTAGAGAGAATGCATCATTTTGAGGGCAATTTCACCAACAGAGAGGACCAAGGACGCTCTTTTATTACACTTGTATTTCTCTTCTGCCCTCTTTGTTATCATTAATTTTGTCTCCGTTACTGATTCCCACTGACAGCAATATTAGCACACTATAATGTATTAGCTCTATTCTAGTCTCTTTACTTTGTTACCTTATCACTTATTTTAAACATTAGCTTTACTACCAATTACCTCTATCAGCTATTAACATTATTACCTATTCCCAATAATGTAGTGTTTAACAAAGAGGCAGACAACCAACCACATTTAGATGGCCATCATGAGGCAAAAACATTGTCTACTAATGACTGCTTTTTAAATCACCTTGAAATTACCATTACCTTTTTTCTGTAAAATATAATGGCAGTTGAACTACATTTTGCTGGTCTTATTGTTTGTTTTACCAAAATGTTCCCTTAAAAACATAAATCATAGCTATAAATTCAGTTGTGTTTCAACAGGGCAGAGACGATGGCCACCCCAGAGTCAATATAATCGCTTCCTTTCCAATTTGCCCAGAATGCTCTTTCTTTTTTTACTCGCATAGTGCTATAGAGCTAATCTAATATTAGCTCTGCTCAATGGAGGTAGATGACCTTTGAGTCAGGGTACTTTTAAGTCCGCCATGGCCCGATCAACTAATGGTGTATGTATAGTCTAAGCAAGCGGGCACAGAGAGCTTCATTGGCTACTTAATGGTGGCTGTTTAATCGAATTCTTTTTCTTCCCCCTCTTAATTCCTTGTGTCTTTTTTTATTGGCAATGTTTCTCAAAGGGAAGAATCCACTCAGTGTGTGGAGAAGGCGGCGGAGGTGGGAACCAGATGTACACCGAGTATGTGTGTGTGTGTGTGTTTGTATATGGGCCCCCATGGCTCAAAGGATAAGACATGGATAAGACAATGGTGTTTGCTGCTGGCACTAAAGGCTCATCATGGGCGGCCCCTCCTCAGCCGACACACACAAACACAAGCATGTACACGCAGAGAAATACACACTCCAGCTGGGACGGTACCCAGTGACAGGCACTAGGACTCAACAGATGCCCAGGTGGCGCAGGAAACCCTGGAGCTATGCCCAGACTGGCAAAGGAGAGACTGCCTACACACTTAAAAGAAATGAGCGCACACACTCACTCACACATATAGAAATGCACACATATACAGTTGCAACGGCTTACAACACACCTATAAAGCTCATGAACCCGTGGACTGACACACACACAAAAGCCGCCGTTGCTCACTCCCCACCTTCTCACAATTAACACTGCTCCTATAGCTCGAGGCACAAAGGAAATGAGGTTTTGGTTTTGTAACTGTGTGTGTGTGAGAGAGGGAGAGAGAGTTGTAAGAGGTAGAAGGATTAAGGAGGAGGTGGGTGGAGGGTTATGGTTGGCGAAGGAAATATAATGTGTGGCATGGAACTATGTACTCAGGGTACGGTAATGACTGTGCATGAGAGGTTGTGTGTGTCAGTGTATATGTGCGCCCGGATGTGTGCATTCCCGTATGTGTGCATACGTGCGCCCACATTAAGTCGTTCCCACCCATTCCCTCTCTAAGTATCATGTTCAGAGGCTGCAGTTCATTCCTGTCTGTCTGATTGTGTTGTTGTGCAGTCATGGCTAATTACCTTGATAGTCTGTTGACAGCGCTGAGACAATTAAACAGCCAAATGGAAAACAGGAGGGGGAACTTGTCTGAAATGTCCTCTCTGAGAGTTGAACGAAAGAGTGATTCATCTCCAACATGTGTTTATAATAGGAAATCGTTTACAGGCAAAAGGGATGGAGTTTGTTTAGCAAATTGTAGGATGCCTGCCCCGATGTTAGCTTCAGAGTCAAAGCGATTACGGTTTTGTTTGTCTTGCTGTTTGTCTTACATCTCAATGTATACATCTCAAGCTTGTAGGAGAACAATTTATTCAACATTATCACAAACTCCTGCACAATCTAGTGTTATCCAGTACATTATACCCTGTATAACTGACCACCAGGTGAGTAGATACAGTCTAGTGTACAGTCCTGTGTGAAACTGTATTGTGCTGCTGTATGTTCTCTTTCTTCCTGCTCTCTCTCTCCCCCTTCAACCCAACCGGTCGAGGCAGATGATCGCCCACCTAGAGCCTGGTTCTGCTCGAGGTTTCTACCTGTTAAAAGGGAGTTTTTCCTTGCCACTGTCGCATAGTGCTTGCTCATGGTGGGAACTGTTGGGTCTCTGTAAATATAAAGAGTCGGTCTAGACTTGCTCTACTAGAAAAAGTGCCCTGAGATAACTTTGTTATGATATGGCGCTATATAAATAAAACTGAATTGAATTGAATTGAATATAAGACAAGCCACAACTTGTTTAGGTAGGTTCACAGCATCCAGTTTGCCTTAAGGGTGCTTTTAACACACAAAAGAATGTCAAAAGAACCTAAATGAAATCAAAAACCTGTTTTATATGGACTAACAAGCACATGCAATTCACTTTGGTATTATTAAGTATATATTTAGGAATTCATTTTGAGGCTTTCATTAAAGTATGAAATTGTATGTCATTACATTCAACACTATAATTAATGATATTTGAACATTTTGACCCCTTTTTGTAGTCTCGCTTTTGTAGCCTGTTGTTTACCCTTTTTTTCCCTAGCTAGCAGCATGGCTCTATGGAAGGCATTGTTGGTCTGTTGGTTGGTCCACCACAGACATTCATGGTCCTGAGAAAATGAATCCTCTGCCCTGAGTTTCCATCTAGCGCCACTGGCAGGTCAGAGGATTCATTTATCCAGTGAAATATCTCAACATCTACCAGATGGATTCAGACAAAACATTTTACAGACATTCATGTCTCCCTCAAGATGATTTGTAATCACTTAGGTGATCCCCTGAGTTTACATCTAGCGCCATCATCAAGTCAAATTTCTAATTCAATACTTTGGTTTATGACCAAATATTTGCAGTCTCAACTGAACTTCATGTTTAGTGCTAATTAGCAAATGTTAGCATGCTAACACGCTAAACCAAGATAGCCAACATGTTAAACATTATACCTGCTAAACATCAGCATGTTAGCATTGTGATTGTGAGCCTGTTAGCATGCTGATGTTTGCATCTAGATCAAAGCACCACTGTGCCTAAGTACAGCCTCACAGACCCACTAGCATGGCTGTAGACACTTAAGTCTAGTAAATTGTTGCCTGGTCTTTATTTCTGCAAAGACTCAACACACCTCTGCTCCTTTTCAGACAACCATTTGAGAACTTTTTGAAAGAAGGTAGTCAATTGCGAGTGATCATAGTAGCAATACTTAAACCAAATCTTTTGGAGTGTGATTATTTTGCCGAACTATCTTTAAATACGAATCTACCCAGCACACCAGGTTACAATACAGTCTTTACATAATCAGATTAAGGAGCCTAGCCTTGTCTGAAATATAAAAAACACGTTGCTCCCATCTGCAGAATTCATACATAATCTTTATCAGCCTCCCTGTAATAGAGAAACTGGCATATATAAGGCAGGTCTGTCCCATAGGTGATAACAGCATTCATTATGTACACATATTACATATAAATGGAATTTGCATAAACATGATGAGGGAATTAGGGGGGTTAGGGGTTAGTGTCGCTTGGAAGCAGGGGGGCGGGCTGAGAAGAGGTTTAAAGATGCATTATGATTTTTTGATTTTTGAGGCATTTCTCCTTAGATAGCATGCATTTGATACAGATGGGGAAAACTAAGAGAGGGGATGACATGCAACAAAGGTTGTGAACAGAATTTAAATCCACAACATCAGCTGTAAATGGTACTACATGTGTCGGCTGAACCACCACTTCACCCTCGGGATTAAATAAATTGCGGGTATGGAGCCTACACAAAGGTTCTCCAAGGCTAATAGTTGCCTATGGAAAAACAATCTCTTCACTACTTACTGCTCCCAGCATTATACAACATCCAGATTGATTTTGCTCCAGCGTTTCAGAAGAATACAAATATTCTCAAACAATTCACAGCTTCAAAATGCATTTCAACCTCTAAGCACCGTGATGTGTGATCAGTCTTTGTGTCGAGAGCTCAGTCAACCCACGTCTGTAACTCAGTGAAATATACACGAGAAGGGCCGGCAGCAGGGCAAGCTTGGCACCAGAGTTGTCGCTGTAGACTGATTCCAGATTGGGTCTTTAGGGGTTGTGGGGGGTGAGGTTGGATGGGTGGTGGTGGGGGTACAGTTGGCAGGGTTATTCACACACTTAGGGCCAGGCCTGGGGGTGTGTGTGCATGTGTGTGTGTCTGGCTCCTGGTGTGTGTTGGCAGGATGTGTGCTGGCAGCACCCCCGTCTGACACCACTACAGTTGGTCCCCTCTGTATACCCTTCGCACCCCCTGCTCTCCTGCTCTGCAACCTGCCCTCCCTCCTCCTCCTCTCTTCCGGGGAGGAGGCCTGGGTGCCCTTCTTCCCACTTTTCATCTCCTTCTCCCTTTCTTCCCCCCCCTTCCACCTCCTCCTCCATTGTCTGTCCATATCATATTTCCCATCATCTCTAAACGAGATTCTGCATATATGAGTTTCAAAAGCCAGTACTGATATTTTGAGACTAAAGATGTCATTGTCCAGTATTTTGTGTGGTTATAGCCAGCATTTAAATGAAAAATTAATTCACAAAAAAATATAACTCAACGATAAAATAATGAAACATCGTCTGCACAGAAAATAAAACTTTATTGCAGGTTTTACAGGCTGTTTTCAGGCAGCTTTGGTCAGAGAGGAACTGCCATCATATTGGCAGTGGATGCCAATATATGATATGTAATAAAAAAAAGCAATAACTGCCCGACGTAACAGCAGATCATATATCTGCCTAACTATAACCAGATTCGCACAACAGACCCATCCTCCCTGTCTTTGTTTCTGTTTGGGAGCTATGTCTGTGCACCAAAAAGTTTCCATGAAACATCCATGAAGCCAAATTTCCTTTCGACTGGAACAGATTTTCTATTAATATTGCAAGTTTCCACATCAAGGAAAACTTTATATCTCCAAAACTAAGAAAACAAGCACAGTTTTCAGATCAAAAACCATGTGTTTTTTAAACTTAATGAAGTTTTTTTTAACAATTTGATAAGCCTGCAGAATTAAGCTGATATAATACCATCAGTGGAGGCTAAAAAAAACACCAAAAGTGGAGATGCACAGTCTTTACATGGCAACAGCAAGTTCCTCCTTCCCCCCATTAGCCCTCTCTTGCCTCAGACGTCTTTGTTCCCTCTCTGTTCCTCATCTGTTCTACATTCAGGACAGTAGTCAGCCTGCTTCCCTGACTATTTTCTTTATTTACCATAGGAAGCCTGAGACGGCTCCAGTTTTAAGGAGACAGCGGGCAGGAGGTCCTGGATAGATCAGTCCCGGGCTAACAGGAGTACATTTTGTTCCTGAGGTGTGTGTGTTTGTGTGAGTGTATGTGTTGTGTTGGTAAGGAGGGGGAGGGCACGGACAAAGAATAGAGGGGGGTCTAAAACCACTAAAACTTCTCCGGGCACTAAACAGCACATCTGTGCAAAAGTGAACTCAAAATTTACCGTGAAGACACATTCTTTCTTTGCTCTGTTCTGTCCTAAGTTGCTCCAGTGCCCCCTCCCCCCCCTCCCCCGGTGCACTCACTTATCCCCTCCCCCTCCCTCAAGACACCCCCACCCTTGTCCCCTCCCTCTGTGCCTCTCTGTGGCAGATGGGCACTGTGTGTGACAGCAGGGTCATTGGGTCACATCCACATGGGGTAGGGCTCTCCCTTTGTGTGTGTATGTGTGCGTGTGTGTAATTTGACCTTTTGCATGCACACGTTTTTGTGTGTTATTTTTCATGTGTATTCTAAGGCACATGTTTGTGTGTGTGTGCGTGTGTGTGTGTGTGTGTGTGTGTGTATGCACAAGAACACAGATTTTTGTGCTGCTTTCTGCTTTTTAACGTGTGTGTTGTTCCATATATTTGAGTGTGTCACTGTATCTGTGGTGGCTACTGTGAGTGTGCATATCTCCAACTGTGTGTGTGTGTTTATGTGTGTGTGTGTGTGTGTGTGTGTAAAGGGGTATCCAGTGCAACCATGTGCAAGGGAATTGGGGGGAATGGTTTGTAAACCCGAAATGGTTTGTAACCTTAAGCAGCCCCTTTTAGCCTCACCATGCACAGAAGCTCACACACACACACACACACACACTCCCCTGCCATGCCTCCAGTTGCAGACATGATATGCGTGACTGTGTCTGTGTGGCACAGTCATGCATGTTTTCATGAGTGTCTGAGCATGTATGGGTCTTAAGAGTGTGTGTGGGTGAAAGAGACACAGACTGCATGAATGAGAGTATTTATATGCGTGAGTGTGTGTGACAGAGACAGAGTGTTTGTGTGTGTGTGTGTGTGTGAGTGCCATTGTGTGTGAGACAGAAGCCTGAGGGCATGCTCATCAGTGAGAGAGACATAGATTTGCATAATGAAATTCCCTCTATCGCACCACCGCAGAGGACAAAATAAAACAAGACCCTTAACAAACGCTTTAAACACCTAGGTGAATACAACAAAAGTACACACACACACACATACACACACCCTTATCCTTTAGACCTTTGACTGTACCTCAAGCCTTGCGAGAGGCTTTGAAAGTTTGTTACTATAGGTACCGTTGCTCTTGTTGTGTGTGTTTGAGTGTCCTCTCTCTTCTGCGTGACACTTGTTTTGCTCAATGTGACAATAACAACAATGCTATTCTGCTTTGCAATTGTTCTCCTCTCCAGAACTGTATGTGAATAGCTTTTGTGGTGTGTGTGTGTACGTTTTATAACCCAGACAGACACGTGGAATCAGGAGCACATCCAACCTTTCATGGCTAGATTTGAATCTCATCACTTCGACCCGGTCATTCAGTTGAACAATCTGCTCTCGAATGAGCATCATGTGAACGCCCCAGTCATGTCTGTCTGTCTGTCTGTCTTTCTGTCTGTGTGTGTGTGTGTGTGTGTGTGGGTGAGTGAGGGAGAGAAAGTCTGTGCATTCGTGCACCACGGTGCTATCAGTGTATCTGTCAGGCGAGATGATAAAGGCAACCTGGGACCTTCACATGTGCACGCCTGGCAGACAGGAAATCTCCCATCACCACTGTCCTCTGCCTGCCTGCCTGAATGTAATGAAGTGCATGCTTCAACTGCAGAGAGAGGGAGAGAGAGAGAAAGAGAGCAAGGGGGAAGGAGTGGTTGAGGTGGTGGTGGTGGTGGTGGTCGTAGGGGGGAGTAACTGGTCGATAGAGGAGGGGAGGTGAGGGCACAGAAGGAGGCTGAGTGAAGGAAGAAAAGGAGAAGGAGAGAGTGATCAGTTGTTTTGGACAAGCATCATTTTTCCTCCAAAGGACACTAGCAGCTGTTGTGTATAATGGTGAGGGGTGAGGAGGAGGGGAGGGGAGGGAGGAGGGGAGGGGAGGGAGGGAGGGAGGGACAGGCAAAAGAGAGGAGAAGAGAGAATGGGGGAGATGGGGATGCCCTGAAAGCATTGCAGAGGAATAGCATCCTTTAGCTATTATGGAGAAGACCTAAAGGGAGTAGGAGTGTGTGTGTGTGTGTGCAGAGGGGGGGGGGGGGCTGTCGGATCTATACAAAGACCACCTGTTTCATCAGAGGAAAAAACAAAAACATAGATCGGGCATGTCGGCAAATAAGGACAGAAGCAGCAGAGGATTTCACAGGTCTTAAGGATGTTATTCCTCTCCGTGCTTAGACACTATAGACAGCATTTAACTACTGCTGGCAGCAGCTCTGTTGAATGAGGCCTTCCATACAAGCTCAGCTGGCATTTTCCAGCTCCTAAAACAGTTTTCTGAAAAAAACGCTCTCCACAGTGGATAAATTCACATTGCAGTGTGGAGGGGGGAAACGTTTTGAAAACACTGATGTATAATAGCTGTAAACTTTCACAGACATGATTAGGTACTTCTGTGTAACAACCACATTAAGCCAGGTTTCTGTCACCTCCAACTCCCTCCATGATCGCTCATATTGTATGTCAATAAAGCCTATCACAAGGTCTCAATGCAGCAACCCAGGAACCACTATTAGACTGCGTTCAAACCAACATTAGCCCTGCGTGGAAAAAATTCAGCCCCCTCATTTATTTGAACGAGGCCACAGGGGTGCCAATGCAGGGGGCCTTGATAAAAAAGTTACAACTGGCCCAACTTTGCCGCAATGTCATCTTGCAAGGCGCACATACCTGATAGATTACACTTAGCTTTGGTTAACATGTAGTATTTAGGATCAAATAATCTTATACTCATCTAATGCCAAAAAATAAAAGATGCGACAGTGAGAAAGCATCTATCGTGTGTTCTATTATACTGAAACAGAAATAGGTGATAACAGTCAGAGGTGCCAGAATGAAGGTTTGCGTGATTAAACTATTTTCCTATTGTTGGGCTGTGGGGTGATTTTGGTGTAGTGGTCACAGCCAGAATTGCAGCACATGTGACCTGCTTAGGCCCAAAAAATACTTTTCAATCATTACAAAAGAAATGAAAAACACTAACTACATTTTTCTGATCATTGTAAGCAGTCTAGAATTACTTTTGTGTGGCATCTATGGTTTTAATGTGAATGGCGAGCTTTTATAAAATATATGTCATATATGTCACATGTCACATATTAAGAATTCTTTTGATTTTTTAAGGCCTGGTCCTTTATGTCTCTGAAAGTATGTACAGTATGTGTCACTTGACAATACATTCTGGATGTGTAAAATGTATGCTTGTGTGTGCCTTGTATGTAATTTGCTCAAGGAAGTGTGTGTGCATAATGTGCCTGCTAACATGGTAGCATGTATGAGCATGTGCTCACTTTACCACTACGTGTTTAGTATGTGCACAAATGTATGCGTATATACAGCAGGAGTGTCTATGTAATTATGTAACTATTTTGTACTTAAGTGTCTGTGTAATGTGTTCATGTTTTTGCATGTATTTGATAGCACAACAGCATAATATCCCCTTGCTTGTACAGTGTGTGTCTGTGTGAGTCAAGTGTATTTGTCTTGCATGTGTGTTTAGTGTTTAAGTATGCATAAGTACTTTGTGCAGGTGTATGTGTGTAAGTGTGCTTAATGCGTTTGTGTTGGTGCATAATGTGCTGTATGTATGAATGTGTGCACTTACGTACAGGCATGTACATTACTGCATGTGTGTGCTCACAGGACATACAGTATGTGTGAAATTCCATGTTTTTACAGAATCAAAGTCATACATGTATGTACTCTGTGTGTACGTCTAATAAACTGTGCCTTTGGAGATGCTCTATTTCAGTGGTTTTAGAGACATTTAGAGACACTGGAGGGTTTTCTGACCCCTGTCCATCTCATCCCATCACCGCTGCCCCCATCCCAGAGATAAAAACTCTACCCAGCAGCCAAACTTCTTAACCTGCACCACTTCACAAAACTCTTCTCCCGCTATTACCAACCACTTACCACGCCTCACACACCAGCTAGAAAATCAATACTTACTGTGTGTGTGTGTGTGTGTGTGGTGGGGGCTTGCTGTCCCCCCAGTTTGCTTTCAAAGCAAAACACCCTATCAATGAGCCCCCCTTCCACACACACACACACACACACACACACACACACACCGCCTTCAAAGTCTCCACTCAACTACCAACACCCCCGCTCTCTTCCGCCCCTGCAACTGTTCAAACACTCACGCACCCTCGCACCCGCATCTTTGAAACAAAGCGCGACGAACACCTTTGTCTGCAGCCAGTAGTCTGAAATGTGCGTAGTTTGAACGCAGGGCACGCACACACATGATGACACACACACACACACTTGCACAGATAAACTTAATGAGGACTTGGTGAATGTAAAGCGCTAACCATACTGATGTCATTGGTACAGTGAGGAGCAGGGCCCCTTTGGTATGCTGGCCACACACACACACACACACACACACACACACACACACACACACACACACACACACATATGTCCCAATACTGGGCCTTGTGTTCTGTTTCCTTTGGCAACGGAAGTTCAGTATTTAAGAGTGCTGCTAGACAAAACAAATACCCTTCTGCACTCCTCTGTCTCTCCCTCCCTCTCTCCCATCATTCTCCCTCTCGTTCTCACCCCCCCCACCCCTCCCCCCACCCCGTCTTCCTTATGTCTCTGTATGTCTTTCTCTATCTCATCATCTTCCTTTCTCCAGTTTCAATCTCCATCATTTGTCTTCCTCCCTTTCTTTTCCTTCCTCTCTTTCTCCCTCTTTCTTATGCCCTCTCTCTGCCCGGTTCGCACACTAACACGGCTCAGTGCCTCCCTGGACACACACCATTCTCCATGCTTATTGTTCCCCCTGACAGCTTTTGTAGTTGGGAGAAAAAGCAACCTCTTCCCTCCTCCCTTCTCCCTCCATCTCCCAAATTCACTAACTCCCCCCCTCCTCTCCTCCCCTGCCTGCCTTCACCACTCTACTCCCCCTTACCATCGGCCCTCACCACCACTGGTCCACACGCACACAGGCGAACACACACATTCCACAAGCATAAAGGTCAAAGGGTGCAGCTGCCTCAATAAAGAGATGGGGGAGGGAGAAAAGGGGAGAGAGGGAGAGGGAGGCGGGTGACTCATTCACTTTCCTCCCTTTCTGCAGTGGGCAGAAAGAGAGTTAGAGCATCGGGGTTGGGGGGTATTTTGGGGGGGGGGGTTAGTGGGGGTTTGAGGATGGAGGGGTGGTTGGCTCGTTTTTTGGCTTGTTTTGCAGCATTTGTAATAGCGGCTGTTGTACCTCTTTCTCACACTCTGTTTACTCTCTTTGGCTGCAGGAGATGTAAACACAAACGGTCGGTTACAGCTATTTACCAGAAAGGATCCTTGGCCGTGTCTTCTTTGTATTTATGAAGACCAACATGCTGGATCTGCTGTTGGCTAATGGACAAAACCCTGCACTGCTGGGTGTGTTTTAGAGTTGGACTGATTTGCGGGGCTGATATTGGCCTTTTTGCGAAATATCAGATAGCAGCCAGTCATGCCATCCACCTCCGATATGATGAAGATTTCTATCTGACCGCAACTGCTTGACAGCAATCTGTAAAATCTGCAATTTCTATGTTGTCCACGACTTAATCTCCTAAATACAGGAGTGTAACTCAGATAGTTAACTGTAGCTATATTACATATAACAGAATTTCATTAGTTGCTGTTTCACTGTTTTAGATTTGCAATAAATGGATGGTTGGAGGACTATCTTGTTCTGCTAAACATGGAGAGAGAAGCAGATTTTCTCAAAGACCTTGACAGAGGATTGGGTAGCCACTGCAACATGGTCAGGAGCTTCATGGAGACGCACCACATAACTTAACCATAGGCCTTTTTCAGGGAAGACATTTTGACATGTCACAATAGGAAAAGCAAAGGTGCAAATAATAGAATTAATCATGGCTAGATTTCATTTAGCTGCTTCTGTTTCAGGGTCCTGGTATTGTTCATGCTGGCTCACTGTCACACTGTCATGGCTTACTGGGACACTTCAGTACAACAGAGCCATCGTGAATGTTATTAGTAACACCTGTGCTTTTCCTACTATGACAAGTCAAAATGTCTGCTGTGAAAAAGGCACTATTGCACTGTCCCCTCTCCCATCCCGTCCTTGTTGTGTCCACGTGTCATTTGTAAGGTTTTGTATTATTTTGAATTAAACTCTTAAACAGTAAAGTTTTAGATTATTTGATGATTTGATGTTTCAAAGATCCTGATAAGGACACAGTTGTGGAGATAATGCAGCATAAATGTACATTTTAAGCATAAAATAGCCAGATGTTAAGATATGGTACTGAGAATATTCATATTAACACTACACCTGTAGCTGCAGGACTGGACTCTGCGTCACCAAAGCGATGCAATGGCCTTTCCACAAGACTGGTGGTGACAGTGGCTGTTCCGCCCAGTAGGGCTCTTCTGCCTTTAGCCAGCCTGCTCTTCTCTTGATGTAAGGTGTTCAAATTTTGTTTAATGGGTAAAAGAGTAGATGGCATAGTCTTTAAATTGTTACATAACCCAAAACAACAAATCAGTCTCTCACCCTTACAGGGATCCTCTCGGTGTGGTACAACTCCACATCTCCAGTGCTCTCCTGGCATCTCCCAGGTGTGTCGCATCAGAGGCTAATTACAAGTCAGACTCGTTCCCCCAATTCGTGACATCAGTTTTGACCCTGCAGTCTCTTCCTTCACATGCCCTGCTCAATCAAACTAAAAGCCTTATTGTGACTGTAAAGTAATATTAAAAAGGAAAAGGAAAGTCTCTGTAATGCTAAAGTGCAGGTTGTATCATTTGGGACTTATTCTACAGTATTTGTCCCAAAATCTTGCAGAAGCCTTTTTTAATTCACTAAAAGTCACTGTAATATTCCTACAGGGACAGATAGTGTGTCTGTGGTCGTTTGAAAATGACACATTAACCTTTTAAAAACTGCCACTCACACACAATGATTGATATCTTTAATATCAAAAACACAATGGGATGCCACTGAAGGTCAAAAATATTTGATTTCATATCTTTTAAAACACCTAGCTGTGGATCACAGTAGTTGTCCAAGGACTGTAAGTTTCAAAATCAGGGAATGAGCCAGAGAACTGTGAAGAGAGAAAGACTGACATTTTGAATAAAATTTTCCTCTCACGGACTGCTACTACCTGCAAAAGCTAATGGGAGGCTGCCACAGCACAAGTGGTGTGAAATCCTTCTTGATGGATTGAAAAGTGTCTTTAGGGATCCAAAAGCTCGCCTTCTTGAGCATCTCAAAGGGTGTGGTGCTAACCAGGATGACTTTGGCATGATCACATTTAGACATGACTGAGTGAAAATTAAATCAGATTTCCTTTGAACAGGATTTGCTTTGAACTCTGCCCAGGCATCATTTAGAGAAAGGTCTCATGACACAATTTGATCGTGGAAATGTGTGCAGGTAGAAATCCACCTCCCCGTGGTTAGTCCTAAACTTTGAACTCAACATGAAAAACTTCCCGGCTCTTCATGCAACCTCTCATCTTGTTATGCACACACTTCCTCGCGGCAATGATGATGCATTAAAGACTTGAAATAGGTGTGACATGCACCAATTGGTATGATGAAAACTGTTCTGTATCTTGCATGTTGCACACTTCTTTGCAAAACAGAACAAGTCTTTCACTGTTAATTAGTTTGGCTTTACAGCACATTCCCATCAAATTCCTGAGATACTTAAATACAATACAGTAATAAGAACAGATACAGCAGGTGATTTTGATAAAGAAAATCTGTCTTTACTTCCTCCTCTGCAGGAAGGTCAGAAGTCAGGTTCTGCTACAGAACAGTGAACCCAGCTGGTAGAGATTCGCGTCCAGAATCACCAAGAATGCTTTGCGAGGGCTATCTGCATATTATTTTGCGCTTCAGTTGCTTGATCTATAAATGGAGATTTTTCCTCTCAGTCTTAGAAATGTATGCAAATCAAGTTGTGGCACAAACAAACCCTAGAAGACGAGCAGTGCTCATCCAAAAAGCCCCCTTCATCACCGATCGCAAGAGCAAATAGCGTGCTTCAGCTGCTAAAACTAATCCAGCAAGTCTGGCACCCGTACACCCCAAAGCCCGTACGTAACTGGAGCTTTTTCTGATCTGATTTGAGAACCTAAGATGGAAAACCCTTTTCAATGTTTCTGCAGCTATTTCTGATATAGGTTTACAATGACAGTAAGAGTGATTCTGAATGGTCACATTGCACAAGGGATTTTATGCCATTTTTGTAGAAATCTGGGGAAGAAATATAGAAATATGGGGAAATGTTGCAGTGTTTAAGAATTGTTTTGATTGTCTCACATATACTTAGAGGTGGAAAGTCACTCAGCACATCTTAAATAGGCACCGTTTTAATTTTAAAGTCCAATATTTCCATATCGTGAGACTGTTTAAATCCACTACACTGCAGAAAGAAATATTGTACTTTTTACTCCACTGCATATATCTGACAGTGTATTTACCTGACAGAATAAGGTTTTAATAAGTAAAACATACAAGGAGCTTTTACAATATAAAACATTGTTAGAGTGTAGGCAGCATGACAGACAGAATTGTGTTGGCTTCAAATACATTTTCATTTTAATAAAATATTTTCCAATAGCTGTTTTATGGTAATGCAGTTAGTAATACAAATGTTTATTTTTGTACATTAAATCTTTAACTGTGCTCAGTATGCGGTGATTGTTTCATCATTACTTGACTGGCAGTGCCTTGGGCTTTGTGTCCCTTCACATCAATTTCCTCCTTTTAAAGAGTACAGCAGCAGCGGTGTGTGGAGCTGTTAGACCAACCTGAAGCTAGAATACTGTAACACAGTGAAAGAAACCAGTCTTAACAATCGGTGCATATACTTCTATACTTTCTGATTTGGTCATTTTGTGCATTTTCCTCCCTGCGCAGACTGTCTCCAGGCTCCTTGCTCCCGTGTCTTGCTCAAGGACACTTCAGCAGGGTAGATGTTTGTGAACAAAGAACCCACAATCCCTCAGATGTGGCACTCTTTAACCACAAGACCACCCTGACACCAGGAACACAGCTTCTTTGTCAGACAGCATATTCCTTCAGTTTCACAATGAACTTGAAATCTAAGAAGATCTTTTTTTTTTAATATATGAGGTCCCTGGTAAACTGGCAGATGAAACAATAGAAGGGTGTTTTGGAAATAAACTTCAATCATGACACACCCGCACACCAGTTCGTAGGGGCTTGTTTTGCTGGGTTAGATTGGAATTTCTCTGAGAATGTGGTTTATGTAAAGTCTGCTTGGGTTTGTTTATCTGCTCTGGGTGTCTGTGTGTGAGTGTGGAATGTATTTGTGCACAATATCCTGTTGTGCTGGATCGGTGTATTGTTCTTGTGCGTGTGAATGTGTGTGTAAGAGAAAGGGAGGCCTGGAAAAGGGCTTTCACGGTGTAATCTGTTACATTACCTGGATGAAAATGTAATCTGTGAGATAATCTACCAGTTTTAGGTATTATAACCAGATTACTTTCACAGTTACCATTTAATTCTCCATCTGATGAACTAAAATGAATTAATCACACTGCAAAACTACATGGTGAAGTGCTATCATTGTGCATAACTAGAAAGCAAACAGTACTCTTATGTAAATTTAGTAAATTCTTACTACTTTTACTTTTAGCATTTAGCATTATATTTAGCATTTAGGCTAATTTACAGTAAATGGGGCAGATTAACTACTCAAAATCCATAGTCATTTTTGAAACACAGAGGTAGACAAAAGCAGGCTTCTCATTTCTAGCCAGCGACTGTCCATTTTGCTGAAATTACATCTGTTGCAGATTTTAACAGCTGTAGCTAGCTAGCTAATTAATGCTACCTCTGTGAGTTGGCTGAAAAGGCAGTCTCCGAGTGATTCATTTTAAAGCGAGAACCATGTAAAAGGGTATTAAATATGCAATGGAAACATAGGCTACATGATATACTTCTGTACTTGAAAGAGCTGCATGTCCTAGGTAAAAAGTCAGCATCCTCACCAGTTGATGATCCATGTTGAAGACACATAAATAAAGGAGCAGCATTGTTCTTGTTTTGCAGGGTAGATCTAGTTAGCCCTAGTGTTTTCCAGTATGATAAGGAAAAGGTAGGACCAGTCAGTTATTTCATTCTAACTTAACCCCTGTTCACTTAACTTACTGTAGAAAAACACACTTGGACAAGCAACAAAGGTTAGATTTATGTATTTTCCCTTTCATGAGAGAAAAGGCTTTTACGATGAGGGCTAATCGATGTGTTTGTGAAGTTCCCAAATCCAATAAAAAGCAGGACAGAGCTGCTAACGTCACCATAAACTCAGATGTAGTATAACATCCAGGACCAGCTTCCACACAATGGGGGACAATGGGACAGTCTAGGCCTACTGTATGTTCCAATTTCAAGGCTTTTAGGTGTGTTTTAATTTCAATTCCAATTTTTTCTAATGTAATGTTAGCTAATGATGTGCTCATTGGCCTTGGAAATAACGCTACCACAGTATGTTACTACTATAGCTAAGCTAGTTAGCCGGATATGCTAATGTCTGCAGCAAACACACAGTTTAATACATTCCTTACACTTTTGCAGTTGTGTTTTTAGTTTTGGAAAGGTGATTTAAAAGACAGCACTCTTCAAACGCTATACCCAGAGTATCGCTCTTCCTGAAGCCTCATGCACACCGCCTCAGCATGTGAAGAAATCCAAAGCTTGACAGGCCTGCTGTGCCTATTTATGGTTGCTAAGCTATGATTGGACAATCATGGTTTGGGGGTAGGGGTAATGCAAACGGTCAATTTGATGTTATTACTCTCTGGAACAGAATATTATGTTGGTCTTATTCTTTAAAACTATACACGAAGAGAGAATAAAAACTAAAAGCAGTCAGGAATAGTGATGAGATCTTTCTAAAGCAGCTGAGGATCAAATTTAGAGGCAAAGCTTTTTAATTGAACACAACCTACTTTGTTTATTTCCTGCGGCCTCAGTTGCGTGTATGCATAATGGTGTGTGTGTGTGTGGGAGAGGGGGTGGGGGACATTGGGGGAGTTGTTTGCGTGACAAGCAGAGGCATTACAGAACTTTTGCTTGTCTCCTACAACCAGGGCTGCAGTGGCGCTTTCCACTCAGGAATATTAACAAGTTAATCATCTGAAATTAACGCTGTTATATCCTCAAGCCAAACACATAATGTTCAACACCCCCCCCCCCTACTTTCTAACCGTTTTCCCATCCCTCCCTTTCTCCTTCGCTCTTACTCTCTCCATCAGCTCTGCATTTGCAGATCGCAGCTGCACTTGTCATCAGGCCTGTTATTAACTGTAACATTTTTCTCACTCTGAGATGGAGGGAAAGGTACAGAAAGTGAAAGATTCAGAGAGGTGGGGGGGGAGCAGGAGCGGGAGGGAAAAAAGACAAAAGACAAGTGAGAGTCAGGTGGTGAAAGAGGAGAGAGACTGAGTTAGACAGAGAGCAGTGAATGGTGGAGAGAGGGAGAGAGGGGGGGCAATGAGAGCAATCTTGAGGCGCAGAGAAAAAGCTGCCAGCATCACTGTAAAATCATGGATTTTCTACTGATAATTCCTCCTCTGCTGAGGTTTAATTACTCTCTGCCACAGCTATCTGTCCGCCTCCAGGTCTGGCCACACACAGAAAGGCCTTTGCATCCAATCAAACAGCTTGACCTTTTAACCCTTCATTTCTTCTCCAATCATGACATGACATTTCAGGTCTGTCAGGTGCGAGCCATCCCTGCACTGTTAAGGCGCTACACTACATTAATCACAGTGACACTGTAATCACAGCAGTTTTACCCCGTTTCAGTATGCAGATTCCTGGGTATATTTCTTTGATTTAAGAGCGTTGTCTCCCTCTCTTCCCACTTCTCCCTCACTCTCCTCTTATCCTTGACCTTCGCTCATTCCCATGGTAACTGCGTCTTACTTGAGGATTGTTTCGTTGGTAAGTCAAGTGGGCCAATCCTTGGGTTTTAAGTTGCACATCAGCGGCGAAGCCTTTCAAAATCTAATTTAGGGGATTATCTCTCTATTGATTTCACTTAAAACTGATTCTTTTCTTTTTCCATCCTTCTGCCGCTGTGATAAAGTATCAGGGAGGGAAGCGACGTGTGTGTTTCTGCATGTGCGACGTATCAAGCTTTCCTTCCTCGACGGAGTTGAAGAGGAGGCTCAGCCGTCTCACTTGGCAAAGCACAGAGAGCACGCAAGAGTGTGCGCGTCCGTCTTTGTGTGCTTCTGCGCATGTCGTTTCCAACTTTTGGCGCCTATCTGCATCTGTCTGTGTGTGTTCATGCGGCACACAGACACGGCTATCATCCTCCATGGCATTAATATTCATCTGTGTGTGCATTGAGCAGAACAGATTAGCAGGAGTAATGATGAGCATGTAATGATAAGGGGACCACAGCAGTCCCGATAGTCTAAACAGGCCTCCTTTAAACCCGACTGGAAAGAAGCAAGCAAACTCATTACGGCTTAACAGCCATTAGATTAGCATTAGTTCCTCTTTGAAGGGAATATTGCTGCTAGTTTCCATGGATTAGCAACAGTGGTGAGCCATTCAAGGAACATTATCACTACTGCTTTGGTATTAGAGTTAGAAATTTGTTGGCAACTACTAGCTTCCTTATTGTTAGCCATTTCCTATTACTATCCAGTGATGGTTGGTTTTTGCAGATTAGATATACAATCATCCAGGTACTCTACAGGTCAAATTAATCGACTACTAACCCACTGGCATTTTTTCTGATTTTAGGAAGGCGGTGGCAATATAATGGGGCAAAAATAAGCCAAATAACATTACATAAGATTACTACGAACTGTATATATAAATAGTATAAGCCTTAAACTCTGAGTAATACAGTTGCTACGAAGGACCACAAATGCTGTGTCCCCATAGAAATATAAGGGCTATATATTTTAGGATTTACTTTTTGGTAGGAATATCATTCCTTCTTCATGGGTTACTGATCCAACATGTGTTATTTGGTGGCATGGGTGGGTTTCACTCATGTAGTACCATTTTGCATCACTTTGGAGAACAAGACTAAAAGTACCAGCTACAGCGGGCTAATCTAAAAGACATAAACAGGAATGAAGATTAAATGAATTTTAGCTATTTCAGATACATTGTTATACTTACTTAATTTCAACATGTAGAATTAAGTGGAAAAGTGCATCCTGTTGTGTTAGGCCCCACACACCCACACGTGTTTTCAATTACTGTTGCTGATTAGACCTCAGGTTGGGTTTAAGTTGGGTGGAGTCATGCAGGGGGGTTTATGTGATGTCACCAAACTCCATGTATAAATATACATGGTACAGGTGTAAGTTCTCCCACCCTAACAGGTGTAACATAACTAACAGGAGAGTGACGTAGATGTCAGTCAAGCACAGCAGTTTGTACATGACCACAGTCCACAGAGAGGTCTTATCTGGCAAACTAAGTGAAAACTCCTGTGTGAGTCTACTTTAATGTTTGAGGGGCTTTAATGTTTTCAGTTATAACAGGAATTGTTAATGTTAGATAAATAGACCTTTTTTTGCAGAGGACGTTTTGACACGTCACAGTAGGAAAAGCACAGGTATAAATAATAAAAACAATCATGGCTGAATTCCATTTAGCTGCTTCAGCTTTAGGGTCCTGGTATCGTGCATGCTGGTTCGCTGAAACAACAGAGCCATTGTTAGTTATTAGTAACACCTGTGTTTTTTCCTACTATGACAAGTCAAAATGTGACAAAGGCCCTACACTCGCTGCAGGAGATGACAGGAACTGGTTTAAATTTGGCCCAGGTCTAATTAGAAACCAGTTCTCATTTCCAAACCCGAGTCACAGTAAATAACCTGTTTTGTTTACAAGCAGGTTATGATTATGGTTTATGAGATTATGGTTGAAAGTGTATTTAAAAAGGGAATGACAAAATTGCTGCGGAAGGAAGTAGTGGCACTGACTGAAGGTGTCTGGTGGATTAGAAGCCTTAGCAGGTTGCTGGTGAATGGATGTTTACTGTTCATTGTACTTGGCCTACCAGGATCAATGCTGTTGTGTGTGGCAGTGCATGAGATTGCATACGGACATGTGTAGTTGGGGTCAGTGAATGTGTGTGCATGCCTGTGTGTGTGTGTGGCATGTGATCTACTCTCACACATCACAGATCAAAGGGTAAAGGCAGCTGCCTGGTCATCTCATCCTAGGCCACCCTGGTGGCACACCATGCTCTGGAAGGGCCTTAAAATCACACACACACACAGATACACATACACAACCGGATGAAACAAATTTTGGAAGGGAGCAAAAGACGCTAACAGTTACCATAGAAACATGCCACAAAGCTAAAGGGAGAGAGGGGGAAATAGAGAAGGAACAGGGGTGTTAGAGAAGGAGACAGAGAATGAAATCAGCTCTGTCAATACGTTGCCAAGCAACACTCAACATTAACGAAGCTGGCTTTGATAACTTGTTGATAACACCAGTGGGAGAGCCAGTGTGTGTGTGTGTGTGTGTGTCTGAAATGGCAGTGTTATTAGCAGAGGCAGTGAAAGAGCCCCTGCTGAGACAAGCCCAAAGCAGAGATAAGGGGAGAGACCTTCTATTAAAGGCAGGGTTACCAGTGGGCCTCTGGAACTCACACACACACACACACACACACACACACACGGTAGCAGAACAAAAGACCTCAGCAGACCCTCACGCAATAATGAATCACACAACAGGACCAAAAGAGTGGTGCTTAAACATTTTTGTTTGTTTTTTTTATTCAACCTTTTTTTCCAAACCAGGAATGTACTAGTTTTTTCCTCTCTTTAGAGGTGTGTTGGGGTGGGGGGGGCAAGGGAACAGGGGGAGGAAGGGAGGGCAGGGAGGGTTCAGGGGTCGTCGTGATGAGTAGACAAGGGGGTAAGGAGGAGAGAAGAAGAGGAGGAGAGGACACAAAAAAACCCTTCTCACACAGAGGTGTCCCAAATACAAAGTCTCAACACGTTACATACGAGAGCCACCTCGCTCCGCGGCATCCGCTCGCTGTCTATTGGCACAAAGAAACACGCACTCACACACACATGTACGCACATACACACACTTTCACCAACGGAGAGGTGAGGGAGCTCGGCGGTAGCTGCTGCTTTTTTTTTTCTCTCTCTCCCCCCGTTCCATAGAAACAGCACTTTCTTCTTTCTCTTTTCAACACGACAACCAGTGGCTGTGTCCGTGGTTTTTAGAAAAGCCAACACGTTGAGTCGACCAGTCAAACACAAACAGTGAGAGCCAGAGACAAAACTTTGAAATAACATCGACATGAAAATCAAACAATAAAAAAAAAAACTTTGAGTCCGAGAGATACTTGACATTTTGCTGAGAGGGAGGGGGGAGAGGGAGCGAAATGGACTGAAAACAGGGCAGTGGCTTCTTTGTCGGAGTCGACACTGTAAAGTCCGAGAGGTTTTGTATTCCCCCTCGCAGCGGCAGCCATTTTTGAACAAAATACTGTCATTTTGGATTGGAGATCTCCAAAGAGTTGCAGAAGTTGTTGAAGAGAGAGAAACAGACACTTCATTTGGCTTGGAGGATATTTTAGGTACTCTGAGCATGTTTAAATAGACATAGACTTAACAGCATACATAAAAAACAAGTCGGTAGTTGTACAAAAAGAAGAATTTGAGGTGTTTTCCCCTCTCATTTCATCTTTGAAATCAATTTTGATACAGTCAAATACAATCCAAACTCAATCATGGTATAAAAACATATCTGAACATCATTATCATGTGTTGAACAAAGTCATTTCAGACGAATGTGACACTCCATGAAATATATCTCATTATAAGATGTTAGATACTGATACAAAACACAGTTGAGAAATGTTGTAAGGTCCAGATTTAACCCTGGCTTCACACAGAAAACATGGCTACATCACTGGAGGCCTTGTGTGTGTGTGTGTGTGTGTGTGTCTGGAAAAAAAGAAAAGCTTAAGCTCTCCACTGCCACCCAGTTTACACATAAGCCATAAACATGTTTGAGCAACACAAAACAGCTTTTTTAGTATGCACATGTGAACATATTGTACCTCTGAACACAGCGTTGTGTTATTGCCCTCTAGGTCAAGGTGCTGGGCACTAGCATGTTTATGTGTGTGTGTGTGTGTGTGTGTGTGTGTGTGTGTGTGTGTGTGAGGGTGTGTGCAAGAGAGGAGAAAACACACCGCAAACAAACGTTCTTTTCATCCCTCCCATGTCCATCGGGTTAGTCTTAATCACAGAACTACAGTCATATGAAAGCCATCAGCATTTCTGTCGAGTGTGGGTGAAAGTGTGTGTGTGTGTCTGTGTGTGTGTGTGAATTTGTCTGAGAGAGAGCAAGCAGGAGTGAGAGAGAATGTATGTCACTCAATGCAATCAGTAGGCATTTGTAGCAGTCATTAAAAGGTGTGAAATTTGTGTTAGGTTGTGTGGGAGGGTGTGTGTGTGTGTGTGTGTGTGTTAAACACAGAGAAACAGAGTGTACTGACTGCCGGGGGGATTTCTCTTGTGTGTGTGTGTGTCCGCGGCTAGCAATGTACTGTGTGTGCCTTTATAATAAATGAGAGCTGTGTGTGTGTGTGATACACAGAGATGCATTTCAACACAAATTTTGGCGGAAAAGAGGAGCAAATCTGAAATGTGCCACCTCACGTTAACATAAAGTGTGACTGAGTCACAGTAGATGTGGGTGTGTGTGTGTGAGAGAGAGAGAGTGTGTGTGATGAGATCTCTCCTTTCCATGGTTAAAGTTCAGCTCCTCCGAAATCCGTTTTGGCTGTTGGTCCCATCACCTCCGTTCAGGAGGCTCAGACCCTCCTTTCAAAGAAAAGGTTTCTCTCCTTCGCCAGCCACTTTTTCCTCTGCTCTCTCCATCCTTCCTTCCTCGGGATCCTTCATCTCTCACTCCTGCCGCTCCCATCCTCCCCTCCCCTCAGCTTCTTTTTCTTTAGTGTGCAATTCCTTCACAGTCTTTTCTTTCCTCGTCTCCCTCCCTCCCTTCCTCTATTTCTCTTTTTTTTTTTTTTAAGTTCTGCATTCAGATGCCGCTTTATTCCTCCTCCCCAGACAGCACTCTCTCTCACCCTGTTCTTTGTCCTTTATTCTTCTTTTTCATTTCACCCCCCCCCCCTCCCTCCCCACCATTACCACCTCCCCCCCGCCCCTCACTTCTTTTCACTTCTGCGTTAAAAAAAAGCGTTTGAAAAAAAAAAACTTTCATAGATGGTTCTACCTCAACACTTCCACAAACGAGGTCTAAACTTCAAAACTACAGCATAGTACAAGGAGCTATAAAAATATACACAGAGTTCAGAGACCCTAGAGGGGTGGGAGGAGGGGGGGAGGAGGGAGGGAGGGAAGGGGGGAGTGAATGAGAGAGGGAAGAGAGGAAGAGAGACACAACCTCTGTTCGCCGGGAAAATTAAAAAAAGGGGATTAAATTAATATACAAACCAAAGGGAAAAGGAAGGAAATAAGGTCGTTCTAAGTTGTGAAAAACAAAAACAGCAGATAAAAAATGTCTAGCAACAGAAGTGTAGTTTAACAGAGTGGGTAAAAATAATAAAACAATAGAAAACAGAAAAAAACATCTAGAAATTATTTACTGGATATTCATATATATAATCTATAAGTGTTGATAGCGATAAAAAATCTCACTTTTTTGATATTCGCTCACTATTTTGTGTTTTGGTATTTAAGACAAGTCTAAAGAACGCACGCGTACGCACAATCACTCACACACAAAGCGTACACACACACACAAACTAAACCCCACGCACGCATATGCAAACTCATATGCAAACTTGCTGTACTGAAGCACACTAACTGCACACACACGACTAATGTGGAGCAGCAGCGCCATAATTATAATCCAAGTCATATGCACACTCGCACAGTCTCACACACACACACATTATTAAAATATACAAGATTCTGAGTGTCACCGATTGGTCAGACCTCCACAGGCCTGAGCCTGGTCATGTGACCACCGCCCGGGCTTGCTGATTGGGTGAGTCCGAGGCCCCTATTTTCTCAGGAGAAACAAACACAAACAAACTAGACTCCTATTGGTGAGTTAGTGGCAGGGGCCGGTCTCTGGTTGGCTGATGGAGCTCTGAGAGGTGGGGCTGTGAGCTAGGCAGGTATGGCCTCTGGAAATCAGAGTTCTCCGGCGCTAAGTGGGATCAGGGGTGTAGTTTTTTTTTTTTTTTGTTGTAGTCCTTTTCTCTTTTTTTTCTTTTATAAAAACATCTCAAGTCCCATCGCCAGGTCCATACTCCTAGAAACAAAGTGTGTTGCCACACATACACACACGTAGTGGCGTTATGGGGACGACTCTTCAATTCAGCACGGGTGGCGCTCGTTTAACTCTGAGTTAACAAGAAGGGGGCACTCAGAGGCTCTTGCCCATTCGTGAGGGCCTTGTTAAGAAGGGCTATGTACGAATACGACATTGCCCTTAACACACACTTGGTGGCCCAGTTGTGTGGGAATGGGGTGGGGTGGTTTATTCAGCTAGAAACACAACTGTGGCTAGGCTCATGGGGCAGTGAGTGGGAGGTCCATGGGACAATACTGGTAGTATTGAGGGGTTTAGGGTCGGAGCTGTGATGGCGAGCTTTGCTGTGGCTTCATTTGGAGCAGGGGATTGGTTGGTAATGGGTAGAGGGAGGTGGATGTGTCCAGTTGGCTGGAGCTGCGGCCGTCTCATACTTTGTAGTAGATGTTGGCCGGGCTCTGAGGCGGCATCTCCTGGACGATGTAGACGGGGTGTCCGTAGTCTCCGCTCACCTTCTCGTAGTGCGGGCAGTAGGCTGAGTCCGACGTCCGCAGAGGGATGATGATATCACTGGGCTCAGAACCGTTGTTGTTAGAGCTGGTCATGCCCCCGCCCCCTCCCCGCTTGGGGCTGGTGAGCGAGGACAGCGACAGCGGAGGGTGGTGGGTGTCCGAGTGCTTGGCGTGCCGCCGCCTGTAGCACACCACGCAGATCACAGCAGTTACCAGCAGGAGGAAGGCAGAGCCTCCTGCGGCGCCAGCGATGAGGGCGATGTTGGAGGGCTGAAGGGGCCCATTCTCGCCGCCGCCCTCGCCCCCGAAGCCGTTGGCTCCTCGAGACTGGGTGGAGTTCCCTGCACCGCCTGAAACAAATGACAGAACAATCTTACCCCAATATCCACAGTATCACAAGCTGCTTTCAGGGTTTCCCTTTGATTTATATATGCATATTAATCATTGTGAATATACCAGAGCAATAACACAGCTTGCTTTCACAATTTGTGTTTTCATAAACCTTTAAATAAACATACCAAACCTTATAGCTCTGTACCACAGTAACATGAGTAATGGTGCTGGTTTAGCTCTGCTAGTGAAGGCTGCAGAGACCCAGTGGAATGCAGTAAGTATGCAGCAAATCTCACATACGCTTATATGTGGTCTCTTTATTGATGCAATGAAGTGGACAGCAGTGCATATAAAATGGAGAGGGATGTCTGTAGACTCTGTGTGTGAGTGTGAGAGTACTGTACGGTATATACTCTTGTGGACAGCCTGGCTAGGCCACATTGTGTATCAAGGTAACACACTCTATTTCCCTAACCTTAACGACTGTATTTACTCAGCATTACAGCCCAGCCACATGAAGAGAGCCTCCCCGCTTGGCTTCTGCCACCAAACCACACACTCCGCCCGCCTGCTGGCCTTCCTGCCTGCCTGTCTGTCTGTCTGCCTGTCTTTTTTATCTGTCTGTCTGTTTATCAAACTGTCTGTCACACTATCTTTCTGTTTGTCAGCCGATTGCTCCCTCTGTCTGTTGTGTGTCTGTCTGCCTGAAACCTAAGATCTTCACAGCCTCAGAGCTCACAGTTTTCCCCGCAGGAGGTCGGGTCAGAACTCAGCAGGTGGATGATGGTTCTGGACGCGTGTATGAATGTGTGCATCTGTGTGTGTGCGTATGTTTATAGAGTGCGGGGGAAACTAAGGCTCTGGCACCGGACCGTGTGAATGTGTGTGGCAAACTGGTTAAGGCCGGTAATGCGAGTCCCTGCTATATAGAGCCTTTGGATTGGTCTATCATTATTCTTGGCACACATCCCTTTTCTTTTCTCCCTGTCTGTCTCTCTCCAGCGTCTCCTCCACTTCCTCGCCCTCCCTCGCTCCGTGGCTCTCTCTATCTTCGGGTTATTGTAGCCGTAATGACCTACCTTGCTCTGAGCTCAGTGCCTAGCAACACAAACACACATACGAACGCATGCACACTAAGATATGGACATACACAACCAATGCAAGCAAGTACATGAAAACACACCTCACCCCCCTGCTGCTAGGCCCCCCGTTGCGCTGGACTGAGTGGGAGCAAAGCACTAATGCCGGACGTCGATTATATTCCCTCTCCTCCTCCCGCTTTCTTCCTCCCTCCATTAACCCAACATCCCTCATTCTCCATCTCCATTATGATCGCCACCTTTCACCGGCTCGCTTTATTATATCCTCTCCCTTCACCTCTACTCCTCCGCCTTCTCTTCTCGCTCCCCCTATTTTCCACTTCTCACTCCCCCCTGTGTTTCATTTTTTAGCACACAGGTTCAGACTTTGACACCTTCTTTTCCCCTTGCCTCCCTCTTTTTTATTTCATTAGTGAATTTCACCTTGGAGAGTGGCATCCAGCAGGTCAGAAATGAAAGAACAGGTCAAGGTGATAACATATTCTTATACTTGTTTTTGAGCCAGCTGTCCTTCCCCTTCAAATTCTTCAGTCTAATTCACATTTCAGGAAGTAGTTGGTCATAGATAACTTTTCGACATACTATTTGGAACTGTTTTATAATATTTGAGACACTACATATTTTACCACTGAATTGTTGCACATGTTTTATGCAAATTTCAGAAAATGTTGTCAAAGTAAAGTGTGAATCAGTGCGTGTTTCCATCAACAACCTTTATATGAATACATTCAAGAGGATGCGACAAGATTGCATAATTGATGGAGCACCAGTAACTCTGATGCATCGTGGCATTTCCTTGCTGCTTCAAGTTTTTTAATTTGTCTCTTTCTATCCATGTGTACTCTGTAGTGTTTTATCAGCCGCCCCCCTGTCTGGACTTGCAACAGGGACTCTGAGGTTGCATACACCCTGACACCCTTGGTCTTTCTATTCTTTGCTTTTATTTGTTTTGGTTTCCAGTGGTGTGACAGCATGCCATGAATATCTTGTTTTACAATAGAAGATGCAGAGGCAGTGTATTAGAAAAATCTGTTTCCATCTTTTTTGATAACTTAAAAAAAAACAACTTTTCTGGTAGTTTCACTCAGGTTGTTTTTATTGCACCAACTCAAAACAAAACAAAAAAACCCCAGGTGAATAGAAACTATTCAAACAGGTGAATAGAAACATACCAACTGTGCCGTTAACACTGGCAATAGGAGTTGAAATTCACATCATACCACTGTCATGACCAGTGGCAGTGTCATGTGTGTGGATTAGGGGTGTAATGCAAAGCTACTATCAAATCTGCATCTATGTCTGTTTACTTTCACACAAATATCTGCATCCAGGTTTATACTTGGAACTATTAAAAAACATTAGATTGCTTCATTTGCTGTGTTAAACTGTTATCCACTGCCATTTATATTACTGTCCTATTACTGTCAAGTCACACACAGTGCCAGGTTTCAATATCAGATCATAAGGAAATAAAAACAACACCTGTGCAACAACAGTCAGCCTGCACTGCTGATGAAAACTGATTGATGAAATTTATTGAGAATGAACCTCCCGGAATGTCTGAAGATGGAACCTAAAACTATCTACTCCTCCGTGTTGTTGTAAGCGTACAGGCTGTGTTTGCATTTTGGCAAGTCTGCACCATGAAGAGTCCTGCTGCTTTGGTTACTACTAGCAGTTCTTGTTTGCATTGCACAGATGACAATCAACTGGATTACTTTGGATACTGAAGAAAAAGTCTGAATCCAATGATTGTGAGACCAGATAAGTAGTTTCCAAACAGATTTAAGGGTGTTTATCCTTGATGGACATCTGAGATCCTGCCACCTCTGTAAAGAGTGAGTTAGTAGTGTGTGTGTGTGTGTGTGTGTATGATGTCTGTGTGTTTTGATCTGACTGAGTTATGACTCTGAGAAGAAGACATGTAGTTTGTAGCAAATTGTGTCAATGGGGGTTGGGGGGGGCTCAGAAAAAAAAATTCAGGCGCTGTGCATATCTGTCCTGAGAGCATTATCTGCGCATATCCCAGTAATGTATTTGTTTACATCCCCAGAGAGGATCAGATTCGACAAACAAACAACATGAGAAACTGTGAACAACCAGCAATATTCCAGTTATTAGCTGGGATGGTTTCGAGTGTATTCACACGAGGATTAGAAATTCTGGCACAACTGCTGTGTCAGGAGTCAAAACAATAATTTCAGATAAGTGTGTGCTAACATGTCCTTGTCTGAGAGTCAAAAATGTGTAAAATCCCTCATTATGTGTGCGATGTAAATCAGTCTTGTAGTGTGTCCAGTGCTATTTGTCTCATTCTAGTCAAAACAATGCATACTATCGCTGCTTACTTCACACATACAGTTCTCACCTATGTGAGGTATGGACAAGTGATTGGATAATGTGTGAGCGCCCCAATTCACACATTTGGTATAGTACACAAATTCATCACCACCAAAATAAATGAATAAATGAAAAAAGAAGACAACTGAGAGCAGATCGTGTTCTTTCTCCTCCACTGAATGACTTTGAGGTAGAGTATGAATCTAGCCTCTTTCCATTTCCATCTCCTTGTTCTATTCCCTTCTCCTCTTTGCTTTTCAATTATTCTTTTCTTTCTCATCCTTCTGTGCCTCCCACTTCTACCCACTCTGTTCCATCGCTCCCCTATGTCTCTTCTTCTCTCTCTCCTCATCTTTCCGTAATTCTCATTTCTTTCTTTCTCTCTCTTGACGGAACTACAGAATCCGGGCCACCCAAACTAATGACAATAATAATTCTCTGAAATGTCGCCGCCGGTCTGGCCCTCTCTCCTTGCTGCCCTCTCTCCCTCTGCCTCTTTCTTCCTCCTTCTCTTTTTCATGTCCTTCTCCCAAGGTAGCTATTAGCCATCCATTCCCCGCCTGCAGCACTTAGCTCAGAGGGCCGGGTGCAGAGACGAGGAGGAGAGGGAGAGAGAAAGATATGGAATTAAATAGAGAGATCCACAGATGTCACCGCTGCACATTCTCCATCTGTCGCCTCCTCCCTCCCTCTCCCCGCTGCTTTTCTTTTTATCTACCACTCTTTGCTTATTCCCTCCATCCATTTTGTGGATGGATCCACCGAGGATTATCTCCATTTGGTCTCCTGCTTACCTGGGTTTCTGCTGGTGGTGCGTCCCGCTGGCGGCTCCTTCTTCGGAGGCAGTCCATATGGGCCTGTGGAGGAAAAGCAAGGGTGGAATATGAGCAGAGTGACAGAAATACTGAGACAGCCTCTATCTTCTACAACAGCCAAGGCTCTCAGAATTGGAACCAATAAGTGACATTAGCAAACAGAGAGCCAGCCAGAGAGAGAAAAAGAGACAGAGGAGCTTTAATAAAGGCTTCCCTCCCCTCCGTTCCCATTATAGGAGAGCACATATTGATTGGGCCTCCATGTGCCGTGCATGAGCACTTTTCCATTTGTTTGAATGGGAAACTAAAGAGAGGCCGTTTGTTGTTTTGGCCAGAGTGAATTTACACAAGGCCATAACGGCTTGTAATCTGTAGTCGCTAAATCAGGCCATCTGTCTAGCAAGCCCTCAGTAATGGTGATGGCATTAAAGTGCATTTATGTGACACATGCAAACACACACACACACACACACACACACACACACACACACACACACGGGCACACACGCACAGATGCAGCTATTGTAGAAGTGCCACTCCTCACCGCTGAAAGAGATGGTTCTGAAAATACTAATTTTGTTTGCTTCTGAGCCATCTGGCCAACAGTAGGCTGCAAGAATAGAGTTTTATACTGGGATATGACTATTCAGCTCTGCAGTTTATGCAACATTTTAAAGAGAAAGTCTGTTATTGGCCATTGCAGCAGCAGGGTAGAGCAGAGTTGATATGACCATGGGGTGCTTATGGATGAAACTGTACAGTAAACCCACAAAAACACACACTGCGTTACACCCATGCACAAACTGTGTGTGTGTGTGTGTGTGTGTGTGCGTGTGTGTGTGTGCGTGTGCGTGCACAGCCATCAACCTATACATACTGACATTTAGAGAGGTGTAAGGCTATTGGCTGGCAGCTCCCTCATGACAGTCACCAAACAGAAGGGGCGGTGCTGTCTGGATCAATAGAAACTGCTGTGTGGTCAGCAGGGGCTAGTGGAGGGAGGTTCAGGCTCAATGTGTGTCTGAGAGTGTGAGTGTGTGTGTGTGTGTGTGACAGAGACAGAGAGCAGGCAAGATAGATAAAGAATAAAATAAGAGAAGACAGGTCAATGCATGTGTGTGGGGCAAAGGTGCAAGTGTGTGTTTCGCGAATGTGTGTGTGTGTTCCTCAGAGCGAAGCAGAGCGCCATATCTCATCAGAGATCACCATGAGGCGGCACACCGCTTATTTAGACGACAAACAACACAGACGTGACCTTTCAGCCATGTAGCAGATAAGACAGAAAGACAGAGGAGAAGAGTGAAAATAACAGAGAGGGGGATTGAGAGGGAGAGTTGTAAGGAGAGATGGCTAGCATGTAAAGTGAAAGGGAAGTGATGAGGACAGGGAAAAGGGGAATTTGAAAAGGAAGCGAGCAATATTGCTTGAATGAAAAGGGGTTAAAAAAAACAAAAAAAGGCAAACGCAGAGGGAATAGAGAAGACGTGAAGGAAGGACAGAGGAGATAAGGGAAAAAGACAGAAGATGAAACAGGGACAGAGAGAAAAGGGAAAGGAAGATGACAAATAAAAAGATGTGTGCGTGCGTCTTAGAACTTCTTAGAGTTGTGTCAAAGTGGCAGAGGGGTTTGTACGTGTGTGTGAGGAAGGTAGCGTTTCCATTGCCCATGTGGCGAAAAATCCAGGGGAAAGAAAGTGTGTATGTGAGTGTGTGTGTGTGTGTGCGGTGGTATTTCTATTGAGCTGAGCTGACTATGCTGATGTTATGGGCTGATAGAGCCACAGCAGCGCCACTTGGCTCTTTGATGAAGAGCACCTACAATACACAAGGCCTGATAACACAGCATAGGCTAAAGAAATAGAAATAGGCGAGTGTGTGTTCGTGTGTGTGCGAGGGGGGTCGTGTGAAGGACAGGTGCCTATTATGTGTAGGAATGCGCAGGTCAGTGAAAATGCTTAAATGGGCCTTTTTTTCTGCTGCTTTTCTGAAAAGCCTGCATGTGAGGGTCATTACCTGTGAATATTTTCCAAACAAATTAGAAGTGTGTGCAGCTACGAGTCATTAAAAATCACTGACTGTGTGCTTTAACACTGAATGGACTCATTTTGTTATCGTGCTCTCGCTGGCGGGTCTGCTGTGTGGGGAAATGTGTGTGTGACACTTGCACGTCTGCGCCCGTGTATATGCTCATGTCCTTGCATGTGTGAGCTAATGTTTATGCCTGTAATGTATATACCGCGAGGGGATGTGTGAGTTTCAGTGTGTGTGTTTGAGCGTGTGTGTCCAGCATGAGTCAGTAGTAGTTAAAAGGCAGAGTGAGAAGGGAGTCAACAGGGCTCATTAGAGCTGACTGATCCCACACTTCTCCGCTGTTCTCGCCACTTAACGAGCCCTAATACGCTCGGCGAGAACACACACGCACAAAGAAGTGATGTACGTGTGTGTGTAAGAAGGAGGAAGATAAGAGAGATGGTTTAAAAGTAGGAGAGTCTGCATGCCAGATAAGGTGCAGTAATGAATGTGTACCGCTCTGTACTGTACAGATGGGAGATGATGTGAGATGCGGTGGACTGGAGCCAATGTGTGTTAGTCATACTGTGTGTTAAGTGAGCAATTGTGTGTGATGCATGAACAATAATTTGTGTGTGTTATGAGTGAGTGAGAGAGTGTGCGAAGAGGAGTCCATGTGTGGTGGACTCCAGGAGCACATATGGGAGAGCTCACGTGTGCGTGAGCGAAAATGACGCAGGAAGAGAGAGGTGAGAAGACTTACTCTGCCCCACTTTCAGGACCACCTTCATGCCTTGTGTGGCACACACTCCGCCTCTCATGCTATCCAGGCCTTGGCGAGTCCCATCTGACGTAGCTGGAGGGATGGAAACACAAAATTGCATAATTAGCCAAGTGGCAGGGTGGTATATACACACACAAACAATAGAAACCCATCCGTTAAAACCACACAAATTCACTCTCTCGCAATCTATAGCCGACACCAACAATAGCTTCTATTCATATGGTCAGCCATTCCAGAGAGTCAGCGAGTGACATTTGCAGAGGCAGCGATTTAAAACTCCACCAGAAGCTCTGAAATGTCAAACTACGAAGCGGCAGCACTTTAATAAGTCCTCATTTAGCAGTCTGCTGGAATTCATTAACACCCCCGCCGCGCTGCATGGACTCAACCGCTTTCAGTCAACTGCAATTGCTGCTCGGGCTGGAGAAATAGCAGGAGAGGGGGGGTGGGGGGTAATTTAGAGAGTCATAGACTGGCTGATGGAAAAAAAGGATGGTAATCCAATCAAGGGTGCATATGAAATAAAATGGAGCCCCTGAGACACTAAACAGTGTGTGTAGAGAGAAACTGGACCTGATTGGTTAGAAAACAGACTGTGTTGAATGAGTTAAAGCTCCAACTGGTAATACCCCATTACTATCACTGCTTATGTTTTAATTAAGCGAATTAAAGAGAATTTTTCGATTTAAAATTGAGGGATTGATGTCTTAATACAGGCAATGGAGGATTTAATATGCATTGTCAAGCCATAAAAGCTTTTCTTACATTGAAAATACGCAACAATTCGGTCAAAACTGGTTTCAAATCAGCATCCTAACCTGTTGTGGAATCTTTCTAGTGAAGCTAGGAAGGAGGCCAAAGGAGGTCAAGCAGTGCTGACAAAAGTGCACAGGCAAGAGGGTGTGTGTGTGTGTGCACGAAACCCTGCAACACTCTTAACACTTCTTCTTACATAAGGCATGTCAGTGAATGCATTAAAGATCACTGGTCTGCAGGTCACAGAGGAACATGCAGGGAGAATCAGGATGGAGGGATCAAACCGTAAAAGTGGAGGGATAGAGGTATGAGGATGCAGAGAGGAGAACGGAGGACGGAAAGAGGAGGTGAGGGGTGAAGAGATGAGAGAGGCTTTCAAAGTGAGAATCACACATATGCAAACTGCAGTCTCAGTTATTTGTATACAAATGTTCACTCATTATTACTCCAACTCACAGCCTTCTGATCCGATTTGAACAACAGTTCTCATTTTGAGAACTTGAAAGTATCTTCGGCTTTAAAGTTTAACTTGATGGAGGGGATGGAGACTGATATATAGCCACAGTGGCTAGTAAAAATTACGTTAAACATATTCTTCCTCCTTCCACCAACCTGCCCAAACACCAATGCACACACCACCCGTCTATTCTTACTTTCCCCGTTATAGCCCCTGGGCTAACCCTCACCATGTCTCCTTAAAGAAATATAAAAAATAAATCTCCCCCCCCGCCACTTTGCTTCAGGCTATAGATTAGCCTGTCTGAAGCGAGGCAGAAAGGGAGGGATGGCGGATGGCTACGGAGAGAGGAAGAGAGAGAGAGAGAGAGAAAGGGAGGTGTGAAAAAGAGGCAGCTTTACTTTTAACACCTCCCTCTCTCTCTCTCTCTATCCCGGCAGGATGCAGAGTGTGAAAGCAGAGGAGGAGAGAAGCAGGCGGAGGTCAAGGCGAACAGCAGTATGGTGGGGAAGCCAGGAGACAGGGATGGATGAAGGGATATATAAAGAAGGTTTAATTTAAGTGCTGTGAAAAAGTTTGTATGCTCCTCAAGTTCTCCTACTATTTGTTGTGTTACCAAAATCATTTTAAATCATAGTATTTTTGTTCTGTCTGAGACCTGTGTAATGTAGGAGGAAAAATGGAAGTTCAAATAAATAAATAGCCAAGTTACAGTAAGTACAGCTGTAGATTCATCAGGGTTTAATTGCGTCATTGAAAATACCTTTTTTTTTATATCTTTGGCTGCTCAGATGTCATACTCAGGTTGTAGCAACATGTTTGAGATACTAAGAGGAATTTCAGATTCAGAAAAGATTGGGCCTTGTGCAAGAACCACTTGTATGAACAAATTTGTTCTTAAAACTGCACATACAACTTTTCTTGTACTTAGAATTTTCTCCTAGGTACAAATGACTCATTAGCAGCTGTACTATTAATATTTTCTAATTGTTTCCGGTTGTTATGATTTCATCTGCTGATTTCTGACAGCAGGACTTGAAGCTCCATGGTGTGAAATTCTTTTATTTACCTTTGGGTTACATGTTGATGAATGAAACTTGCCCACAATCAAGAACAAGCGACACTCATCAAGTTGAAACGAGCCAATTACAACAAGTTTGTGCAGTTAAGGGAGTTTGGTGAGTCTGACTTGGAACAGTCTTACAAGAGGTTTAGGATAAAAATAAAAAAATGTTCTTGCCTGAGGCCCAATGTCTTGAATGAAACACAAGTATATATATATATATATATATATATATATATATATATATAAATGCTTGTGGATGTACTTTCACGGTCCACTCCCTCCATCTCCATCTCTTCCCCATCTGAGAAAATTCATTTGAATTTTATAACTTAATTTTATTGTGTATTATTAAACACACAGAAAATATATTTATTTGCAGTATTTTTCTGCATCTGCATCTGTTTGTAGGTTCCCATATATTTTCTATTTCTATGTGGGACTGTCTCCCTTATGATACAATGTCAGGAATTAGTAGTTTGAGCCTTCAGATTCTGTGCAAAACATAATTTTGTAGTGAAATCTGTACACAGATATAATCATTAACAAACTAATTGAATGCAACTGCATTAAATCACATCTATTTATAAGTATTTATTTAAAATAATGTTTTCTTAAACATTATTAATTACATATTCTTGTCCAGAGGCATCGTGTATGAAAACAAAATTATTAAATGAATGATTTAAAATTTAGAATCCATCTTAATTATCTTAAAGCTAGAAAACATGGTGTTACCCTCCACTACCGTGCATCCCAGGACAGTGGGGACAGAATGCGATGAAGATGGGCTGTAGGGCAAAAACCAAGTGTAGCAGCTCTGACTGAAGGAATGGATGGAGCATGGAGTAAATACCCTCAACTGGTCTGAGAGAGAAGGGCGGAGGACTATGATTTCTGAGAGTAATAACTACTGACACGCGAAGGAGGACAAGAAGGTGACGAGGGAGGTGAGGAAGACGAGGGCGAGGAAAGGAGGAGGAGGAGGCCATGCAGGGAAGCGAGGCAGGGAGACTGATTGCCTGTGACAAGCTGTTGGTGATATGATGGGGACAGGAGACTATGTGAGACAATGGAGATGACCCAGAGCCCAGTGGACACGGGGAGGAGGGGAAGGGAGGAAGACACGATTCATAGAAAGAGGGGGGGAGGGAAAGTGGTAGGACAGAGAAAAAGTAGAGAAGTTAAAAACAGAAAGTAAGGAAAGAGTTTAAATGACGTGATAGATGGCAGAGAGGTGAAAGACTCTAATGTCTCCATTATGGAAAAGTGGAGCGGTAATGGATACAAAGAAGAGAGAGACAGAGACTGAGAGCAGGGGAGCCAAATTGAACCAGGAGAGCCTCCACAAATGTGATTTTGCAAATGCAAGTTATTTTTTTAACATCATAATCAACAGGTCACAAATATCACAAAGGCAATTTTTGTTAAAACAGTGAACCGCATCACGACAAATCCTCTTAAATCCATTAGACGTGTTACAGGTGCCACTATTTCTGTGAATCTCAATTTCACAGGAGCAAAGCGAACAAAGAGATCATAACTGCTTTGTCCTTGGATCGAAAATCCCCCCCCACCCACCACCACCACCACCACCCAATCTTGGTTGCTAAACACTGGAAATGCTGAAGATTTCCTTGCACTTCAGGGGGGAAAAGATATCACCAAATCAAGGTAGAAATAATCACAGAACATCTGTGAAATCCTGATGAGAGACAGAGATGAGAGTGGGGAAAGATGGAGAGATGTGGGAATGGCGTGCCTCAAATCCTTCCCACCTCACTTTGGGAGGACAGAGAGAGAGAGAAAAAAGAGAGTGGGGAGGAGTGTATATGAGCAATCTGGGATGAGATAAGAGGAGAAAGGAGGAAGAACAGCGAGAGAGAAAGAGGGAGAGGAGGGATGAGTAATTGAGACAATGATCAGCAGTGATGGGGGGGATGTGAAGCGCCAAGGGACAGAGGAGAGGAAGGGCGTCGCTCCGCCACCCTCGTTCGACAGGAAGACAGGAGGGAGAGGCGGAGGAAGTGGAAAAACTTAATTAATGAAATAATACCGCAGTCAACCTCAATCAGACTGCACAGCGGTCTCTGCTCTGCACACAAGGAGGCAGGCAGCCAGCCAGGCAGGCCGGGAGAGGAGTGTGTATCCATAGAGAAGATCACAGAGTGGATGAAGAGTCTTTCTCTGCGTCTCTCTTGTTATTACCAAGGTCAGTGCTGGGCCAAGCCTGTTCTCTGCCTCCATTATCGCTGCTGAAGTTGGCCCACCGTTACGTAAAAGTGGAAGATGACTCCCCTAGAAGCACATCTGACATCATTCATTCAGGGACTTAGAGCCCACGTCTGACATGCGTTCAGCTCTATATTGACTGTCACTTGCTGCAATGGACTATGCAAAGCTACTTCATTTGCATTAAGACGCAGCCCTCGATGTTTGCCCTCCCACTCTATTCCTTCCTCCTCCTGTGGTGTGTTTTGCAGCCCTGGTTATATTTTCCGCACATGCTGAGTGACAGCTGGCCTCCCGCAGCAAAACACTTGCTCCTATGTGAGTGATGTGAATTTGTGTACATGCTGATGTTGTTATTTCCATCACGTCCTTCTGTCTACTTTGGGACACGGCTCGCATTTCACTTTGCTCAAAAGTCACAAGAAGTGCTGTTTTATTGGCCAATTTCATATATTTCTGATTCCAGCTTTCAGTGCAGTATGCTTCTCCAGCTTTTGGAGCAATAATGTTGTTTCAGGAAATGGAAACTGGCCTTTTTGGGTGTTTGAACCAAAAATGTGCTGCTGAATCCAAGGCTGGATTATCAACCAGGCAAAGTGGGCATCTACCCCAGGGCCCCACAACCACAGGGGCCCTAAAAGTAAAAAAAATGTTTACGAATATCCACCAATGAATTACAGTATCAACTGAAAACATAAGTGGCTATAACTGGGCCATGTTGTTGAGGGTCCCTGTGCCCAAGGGTGTCGGTTTGGTTTTTAAAGGCAGGCAACATAGGAATTCAGAGGTTATCAGGCTTGGTTTTGTATTTCCAAATTAATGGTAGTCTAAGAAAAAAATGTAAATGCTATGCACATTGCAGTATTATTAATACACTAACACCAATTAAAATCACATTATGTATATATTATAATATATTTTAAAATTCTTTGCATCTTTACTTCAAAGAATAACGTCCTTGCGTTCCATTAATGTTTAATTCTAGCATATGTGTATATATACAGTGTGTGTGTGTGTGTGTGTATATATATATGTATTTGTGTGTGTCTGTTCTTTACATCCTAGTAGTGCCTGCAGTCTTTCACTCAGGCTGCAGTTAGGACAGTGACCTGTATGTAGCCTGAAAGAAAAAACCCAGGGCAAAAAAAAAAAGAACTACCTGCAAACCTGCTGCTTGTAAAGCTTAAAGCTGTCAGCACACAACTAAAAGCAACTGAGGTGAGCGCAGCAACATTTCTTCTCAGCTCACTAAGGAGATTCTTTACAGAGATTTTAGGAAAAAAATAATAAACTCTTATGTCAAATGTACTTTTATGTGGTGCATATGCCTAAATAAATGTGTGTTTAACATGTATATGTGTTACTTGAAGATGACAGGATACATAATGCACTGAGAGAAAGGGGGGTCAACAGGGGCCCACAGTTTTCCCCCAGGGCTGCCAGGCAGATTAATGTCACTCATGTCACTTGAAAAGTTATGAGGTTGCAGGTTTTTTATGATAGCAGAGATAGAGGTGGAGCTGTCCAAGTACTGTTGTTGTGCACAAATACTTGATGTGAGGCCAAGCTATTGCAACAGTCCAAGCTAGCTAGTGTACCACACACAATCAAATTACACACACACATGGTTTGAGCGTGAAGTGGGAACATCTTTTCTGATGACAGCTAGATTAAAGGGGGCAAAAAAGGGAATGTGGTGTGCAGCAAAAGAGGAGATTAAACAGGAAACGGAATGAATAAACAAGCAAACAGGGTACCAGGGAGGAACAAAGCTTGCTTGCTCGTGCTGTGCTGTCTCATGTTCCATGAGCACAGCGGCGCCCCCGCTAGCCTCTGGTGAGTGATGGCGTGTTAGCGGGGTTATGAGTGTGTCAGGTTAACGAACGCAATAATCACGAATGCAAATGCAACGTGAAAGACACAAACACAAGTGGGTGTTATGTTTTGCTCCGGGCACACTGGTGCACGCTAAGGCTGGAGTGGTTTGAGTGTGTGTGTCTCTGTGTGTGTTTGTGTCAGTGTGTGTGTGCAAAGTGTTCCCATCTGTGCAAATCAACCTAAAACCAATGTGTTGCTTCACAGCAGCTTTGCCTTTAAAATCCTCCTTTTAGTTCCACTTGTTTGGCTTTTGGACCACATTCTCCAAAAACAACCACGAAACTAAGTTTGTCACTCGGGCGGACTGGGAAGTGTGTGTGTGTGTGTGTGTGTGTGTGTGTGTGTGTGTGGGTGCAGAGGAGACTTGGGGGTGGGATTTACAGTTGCCTTCCTGTTTAAATTTGTAGACTCACTCTCCAGAGGCTCTATGAGCTCCATGTGTGTCATCTAGATGATGAAGAGCATATAACCTGATCCCCTCTCCCTTGAGGCGAAGCTGAAGGATTCATTCTCGCTCTCTCCATCTCCCCACATCCTAGCTCCCCCCCAAAAAAATCCTGGATCTCGCCATCGAAATTTCCTGTAACTAAAAACGTCTTCATAAATCTCCTATGGCGCTTTTATAACCTGGCTATGACGCATTAACGAAGCTATCACAAGCCATTACCTCGCCGCAGCGGCAAGGAGGGAAAAAGGCATTAAGTTGTGTACTGAAACAGAACGGGCATTATTTTAGCTCCCCCTCGAAAAAAAAAAAACACACCAGCCGAGTATTATTTTCACATTCCACCTCCAAATACACAACACACCATTACTTCCAACTTAGCATGAGGTTTTCAAAACTTTTCTTTCTGCAAAAAGTACAGGTTTTTTGTTCTATTGTTGCAGACAAAGGCCCACTGTTGACTGTGTTGTGGTAGCACTTGCAATCCACAAATGGGACCGACTACAAACAAGGGCAACACAAAGATGTCTGCGTGTTTTTGGCGCCTCTGTTGCACGGGATGACATGATGGTATGTAGGCTATGTGGTTTGGAGACAGGACAAGTGTGATATGTGTTTGTCACATGAGGTAATGCCAGAGTGGGAAAATATTTGTGCTGATAAAGACTTGTGTTGTTGAAATGTTGACTTGTTAAATACAGAAAGCATCCACTTTTTCTATTTATGATCAAACTGTGGACAAAGTACCTCTTGTACTAATATATGCCGCTATGAGTTGTGCTTTGAGTGGAAAAAGCACCAAAATATGGCATTTAAGGATACTTTGGCTACTAAAGTTACTAATTACTGTTTAAAAAAGTTGTTTTTTTAACAGAAGGGAACATTTAATCTGACCCATACAACACTGAAAGGTTAAAATAAATCAAATTACTGTACTAATAACAGTGCAAATTAACACCATTTCTCATTTCTGCTGGCAACCAAATTGGCTGATTTCTGATGGGAGCTCTCCATAATTTGTATTCTGTAACAATGTGACTTAAAATGCAGACATTCATATAAACTTGTATAAACTTCCTAATGCAATCCGAACCTGTTTGCTGCTAACTTCAGTACTTAGCATTTGTGCGAGAGAGAAACCAGAGGCGATGGGACATGGGTCAGGCCGACATTGGGAGCCAAGTCATGGTCACAGGTTGAACTCACATGATGTGTCACATGCTGACCAAAAAGACACACACACACACACACACACACACACACACACACACATAAAGAATCTCACGCAAGCCCCCAATTTCACACATGCCTCCACAGAGGAGACGCCATTACCTCAAAACCCAGACATCAACTCAAACACGCAACAACAAGCATACACACACACACCCCCAATCCACCAGGGGGATCTCAGTGTCTTTGCTTGCGTGCGGTTGATCTCTCCTCTGTGCTCGATGGCATTTTAATTCTCAGCAGTTATTCGCTTTCCATCCATCCCATTCTATTACAATCACCCCCCCCCCCCCCGCCTCTTTATTCGGCCTCTCTCTCTCCTCTATCCCTCCCTCCCTCTGTCTCTCCGTCTTTCGATGTCCCGTGCGCTTGGAGGGTGGGCGACTCAGAATCACATCGTATTAACCTCCAGCACCAAAACACACACAACAAACTGGGCCACGGCACAGCAACCTCCTCCTCCTCCTACCGCCCCATCAGAGTTCCAAAAAAAGGAGGAACGCACCTGATCTCTACATCTGACAAACACACACACGCAAGCACGCACGGCGCTGAGAGGGAGTCAGATTGCTTGTGACAGATCCGCTGCCATTTTATGGTTTTAGTTCTGAGGCAGTGAGTAAAAAAACATTGTTGGAGGCCTGACAAATGCTGCTGTTTTCTGTCACATTGTTTGCCTTTGACTTAATCCATATCATGATTTATTAGACAGCACTGTGTGTGCCATACTGATAATCCCGCTGGATTTTTGTCATATTGTATGTGTGTGCGACCTTACTTGTGCATTCTCGTAGGTCTAAATGTTTCATGTATGTGTGTCATTGCGTGTGTGCATGAGAGATCCCCCAGTTCACAATGTGGTTTGATGCGCAGAGGGTTAATGATGGCTGTCGACTGCAACATTAACACAGTATGGTCACTGTGTCTCCACGCATCAATAAACAATGTACGCACAACCGCCTAAAGCTGCTTATAACCTATATAAGAGATATATATAGGGTCGAGAGGGGAGGAGAGGGGTCATTATCACTGTCAGGGGGGGGCATATATAAGGTCATCAGTAGGCATAAACATAGAGGCAAATTTCTTCCCATTCCTTCTCACGTTAATTAAATGACAAGAAACAAATCGTGGACATGCAAACATCATAAGTCTGACTGCTCCAATTCCACGCCAAATAAATGTGACCGCCAGAGCATAGACATGCATAATGGACCAAAAGAAAGACAGGCAGGCACACAACAAGGCAGCAAAAAAAAAAAAAAAAGCAAAAGAAAAGAGGGAGCCATTAGAAAGAGGCCTAGTGACTGGGTGGATGAGCCTTGTGTAACATCAGTAAAGTGCTAGCCATGTAGGACAGTCACGACCAATGTTCCTTACAACTGGGTCAATGTTCCCGTCCTGGGGCAGCGAGGGCATTTTGCGTGGTTTTCTGTGTGTGCATGCGTGTGTAGTGAGTATCTGTCTGTTAACTTCCACAAACCTGCTAGAAACTGCTATCCCTTGCAATGCCTGTCAAGTGCACCTCTGAGTGGACCTCCATGCATATTGAATGAATACTTCAATGACTACTTATCAATACTTAATGAATACTTATCAGTGAATACCTGAGTGAGTTCTACAGCACTGATTTTTTTTAAAGGCTTTTAAAAGGCATGCAAAGCCTTTTTAGATGCGACTCAGTACATAGCGCAGTCTAACGCCGGCGGGGCAGAGGAGAGGAGGCTGAGCGGGCCGGCGAGTTCATGGTCGCGTTTGAATGTCTGAATGTGATATTTTCCAGTGGCGGCTGAGGTGATGGCGGATTTGCCGCAGTCGCACAGAATGAGAAGTAACACTTGATGCTATCGCGGGGGAATCTGGCTGCCTGCAGACCCCAGTGTGTGTGTGTCCTTGTCTGCTGGTGTCTGGCGGCATGTGTCCGTCTTAAGGTTTGTGTGTGCATGTGGGTAGCAGTTCTGCATTGTATCAGCCACTAGATTGGAGGCCTGGAGAAATGGGTCAGCGCCAGCCTCGTCGTTCCCTCTCACTGTCTCTCCTGCTCTTTGCTCATGTTTTTTTTTTTTTCCCAGCCTCTCTTATTCCCAAGTCGCTCCCAGAATAAAAACGAAACACCTCCGGTTGTCCACTCCTCCTGCGGCTGCCTGGATCTGGGTTAAACCAGCAAAGTCCATCACTCATTCCCTCTTTCCCCACCTTCCTCTCTCTTCTCTTTCTGTTGAATAAAGAAACTCTAAGAAGTCTCCACTAGTCTATCTTAATAATCTCGGCCGAGGAAGAAGATGCATACAGTATAATGATATGGATGTTCAGAAGAGGAAATAAGACATCACATTTCTGGAGTACACAAGGCATGCTTCCATGTATGATGCAACACTTGCGGTCTCCTGACATTTAGGCCTGATTTACGCCTGTTCTGTCTGAAAGCAGCCTTAGACTGAAGAAGTCATGAACACAAGCAGTTTCGATAGAAGGGTCTTATGATCAGCAATGATGACTTTGATAAAAACAAATATATATTGGTCATGTGTCTCAACTGAGAACATGTCACAGTAAATTTCTACCACACTTGGTGCCTTCATTCTATCTAAGCTCAGAGCCTGGCTCATGGTGACCAGAGCTGAGTGTTTGGTCAGGGTGGCCCCACACACACACCTGTTGCAAAACCAGTCAGAGGGGGTGAGACATGACACAGGTAACAGGACACCATAGTACAGGAGGGATATATCCCTCTCCCTCTCTTACATTAATGCCCCCATCATTCATCCTGTTGTCTTTTTTGGGCCAGTAAGTTGCCCCCCAAAACCCTCCCCTCCACTCTGCACCCTCATGTACTCCCACACTCCCACATCCAGATGCAGAGGATTGCACATTTACACACCTGTGTGAGCACACAATCACTAAATAAAAAGCCCCTCAGTCTCACATTAGCCTGATTTACTGTCTCAGTTTAAGCATGCATTCTGTGCAGTGAAGAGGAAAACAGGAGACAACTACACCTAACTCGCACTTCCACGTCTCCTGTCACTTTGTCATACTTTCATCACTGGGGGGGGGGGGGAAGCCGTCTGTTGCAGCAATCACTCTCTCCTCCAGTAGCTCTTGCTTTCCCTCCTCTCCAACATTTCCCCATCCCTCTCCTTTCAATTATTGCCTTTATGTTTCCAGCCTTCCTGCCGTCCCCCCTCTTTGTAGGGGCTTCCTCTCAGTCAGAGCCTAGCTGTGACATTGTCTGTCATTGCAGGATTACAGCGTTGGCACCTCGCCATGAACATGCCGAAGACGCGGAGGAGGCGACCCTCACCGCATGCGTTCTGCTCTGCCACGGGGTACAAACCTTTCGACTAGAAAAACAACTCACGAAACACCGTACGTATCTGAAGCCAAAACCTCCCTCTGGGCCACTGAGCTGTCAGATTTCCTTAATATAAGTGACTTTGAGTCAACTTTGTAGCTGATAGTGACTTTTAGACAATACAGATATTGCTGAAAATTGGCATGATACTGTTTGGGGGAACGCTGAGAATACAGTTTGACCCTCGTGGTTATTAAAGGCTTGGACGGCTATTTTTGGATTCATTTATTGGTTTATTATTTTATAATACTATTTTGTGTCTTTCTACTTCTTCTAAAATCAAAACAAGCTCAAGATTCAGTGTTCCCTTGAAATGTTATGCCTGACAAAGCAGGAAAAACATTTGAAATACCACTTTGAACTGCATCATCTTCATCGAACACTGGCTAATATCCATTTTTAATAATATTAATCACACAAAAATATTAAAGAAACATAAAACTACACCATCATGTTGAAACATCACAGGCCAAGTGCTTTTGAGATTATATAAAACCTCTCTGAAGGACAGGCGGTCAAATAAGTCTATTTCTTGCTTTTGGGTTTGATATGTAGGTTACGCTTCTTTTGGTAAAAAAGAAATTGGAAGAACAGGGGAAGAGGAAGGGGAGAAGTTGCTCGACTGAAGGACAAACGTCTGGTGAAACAGGAAGCTAGGAACAATGCTAAAAAGAGGGAAGTGGGTCAACGGTCTGAAGGGAGGAACGTGACAGCGATCTGTGACATGTAGCAGGAGAGAAGGAAAGTGAAAGCAAGTGGGAAGATGGCGGCGGGGAGAGGGGAGGGGTTTCTAAATTAAGAAGAAGGGAAGCAGAAGGGTGTGAAGGAGGAGGAAGAGTGATGGTGAAAATGTGAGAGAAAGATGGGAAAAGGTAGGAGACCATGGGAGGCAGGAGCTGTTAGAGAAAAGGGCCTCATAAATGTCACTCCTTTCTGGGTGATATTAATGGCAAATGTCAAAGCCCCAGAACTTACAGGAGGTTAGGTCTCCTAAATACACACAAACAAAACAAAGTTTTCCCCTTCAGACGACGATTTTTGAAAGGAGGCAGTGAAGGAGTGGGCCTGCAGAGGAGCTGTACATCTTAAAGACTGTAATTACACATAACTGTCAGTCTAATTAAGGCTTTTAATGAACTCCATGAGAGCTCAGAAAGGACAAAAACCGCCAGCCACTGGAAAGTGTGCGTTTGTTTGCGTGCGTGTGTGATAAATGATGCGCTCAAGGAAGAACGTGCACATAAACGGCAACACAATCAAACATTTTAATGAGCCTGAGTGCAGCTTTGAGGTCCACCACCTAATAAACATGCATACCTGTAAGGGTCTCTCATCTCCTATTGCAACACACACACACACACACACACACACACAGAACTAATTGTACCTGTCATGCTCTCTATGGTGATAAAGTGTTAAAGCCCTGCCCACTGCAGAAGCGTGACTGGACCTATAGGAAAGACCTTTGGAACAATTGGATTTGCCATTAAGGAAAACTTTATTTAAGATTTAGCTAAAATACTTCACAACACAGGGCTAATCTACATTATACATCATTAAGCTCGGCTGCTCAAACTCTTGGCTGCACTCTCTTGTTGGCTGGCCAGGTATAGGAAAATAGATTGCACTCAAAGGTTGGAAAAATGTTAGGTCTTGATCTAGTGGCAGATACAGAGCAATAACCAAAATCAAATCTTGTTTGATTTTGGGTGGGCAAGCTCAATCATGTATAATGATGGCACAGAGTTCACTCTCTGTTGTGTAGTTTTTAAAGGGTCGGCTCACCCAAATTACAAAAAAAAAACATATTTTCTCGCCCTGGTCACCCTGTTCAGGTGCTAAAAGTGAAGCTTGATGCCTACTGTCTTCTATAGCGGTTAAGATCTTATCATTTTATAGGATTGGTTTGTTGGTTCTTTTGTGTGAAAGTACTTTGTAGCTGTAATAATGAGAATGTGCTGTACAGATCTAGTAATTTAGTGCATTATCATCATGTAGTAGTTGTAGCAGCAGTATTAGTCCCCGTAGAAAATATTGGCTATAGTAACTGCAATCGTAGCACTAACAGTAGTATTACTAACAATGCATTGTTAAGGAGTAGTGATGCTACATGTAGCAAAACTATTAGTTTAACTACATTTTCTAGTAGCTTTGGATTAGTGTAGCTATCAAAATCATCAACTGTTTACTTCACTGAATAGCGGCGTAGCGCAACCAAATGCTACATCGCTATATTTCACTTCTTCTCAAAGAAAATAGGCTCCTAAATTACTTGGCATTATTTGGGCATTTTATACCTTTATTAGATAGTGACAGATGGAGAATGACATGCAACAAAGGTCCTCGGCTGAACGTTAATTGGGTCGCTGCAGTTCATGGTTGACGCCTTAACCCCTAGGCCACCATGGGTGACCCACTATCAGACTGTTAAGCTACTTTTTCCTGAGTAGCATGTAGTGTAGCTTGCTCCTTTCAATAAAAGTATAGAGTTAGTAATAACTTCCAATAAAGAGTAGCTTGTAGCTTCAGGAGCTACATGTTTAAAGTAGCTTCCCCAGTACTGACTAATAGCCATTTGCACCTTAGTTAAAACTCTCTTTTCTTCATATAAAGAAGGGCAGTGACACATTGTAACTATCACTACTATTATTGTTCTATTATTCCATGTCAGGGGCCACCGTCACCATCCATTTTAGGGCCCCAACGCATAGATCAAAAAACAGTGGAGACACAGAACACAGTCTCTCTTTTCTTTCTCCCTCAAGTTTCCTTCTTTCATACCATTCTTTCAACCAGCAGCTATGTCATAGGCTGTAGACACTGTGCACGTACACACACACACACACACACACACACACACACACACACACACAGAAGCACTTTAAACCTGGCTCAGTTTTAGTGTTTAAATGCACCAGCCAAGACTCGGCTATTATACAATCCTGACAAGCATGGAGGTCCTTCTAATGGATCAACACAGATTCAATACAATTCGGCAGTGTGTGTCTGTGTATGCTTGCCTTAAATGTCCTTGAACCATGACTGTAATACTTGAATACTGAGTGTGTGTATGTGTGTGCTCTTCGTAATGTATGCTTTAGCCTATACGGGCATATACGTTGGAATTCTGAAATGTTTTACTAATCTTAACCCCCCCTTCTTGTTTCCAAAAGAGGAAAGCAGGAGAAACACATCCACATGTACAGAACATGGGAGCCAGCCAGCCGAAATAATACATCTTGACATCTGTGCCTGCATACTGCTCGAGGGAGAGTTTGGAGAGAGAGAAAGTGGAAAGACGAAGGGTGAGATGTAAAGGGGAAGATGATGGACAGCAGAAAACATAGGGCAATTATATACTGTGTGTGTGTGTGTGTGTGTGTGTGTGTGTGTGTGTGTGTGCATGTAAACTGAATGTGTGTATATATTTCTATATGTGTGCAACAGTGAGAGGAAGAGAGTGATGACAGTTGTGTTTGTTTAGCTCCTCTGTGATTAAAGCAGCCTGCTAGAAGCTGTGTGCTTAGCTGTATGGCAGTTTGTCTGTTTTTTAGTGTGTGTGTGTGTGTGTGTGTGTGTGTGTGTGTGTGCACATGCATGCTCGTGCTTGTCTCTGCTTTTCAGAAATGTGGGTGTATATGCACTCCGTCTGTGTCAGCCAGTTTTGAAGTGGGTTTATGTGTGTGTCTTAAATCTTATTTGCACGTCATGAGTGTGTCTTAGGGGTTGATGCATGTGAGCGTGTGTGTGTGTGTGTGTGTGTGTGTGTTGCAGTCTGCCTGCGTCTCCCTCCCCAAATGTGTGTTTCAGCGTCTAATCTCCTGGTCTCATTTACTTAAGTGAAATCATCCACGGATGTCTGGTGCATGTGGGACTGGAAAAACCTGTGTGTGTGTGTGTGTGTGTGTGTGTGTCTGCGTGTGTGTGCGCTCATTAGCACAAGGTTTCTCTCGGTGCTGTCCTGAGGTTTGTTTGCATTGCTGTCTGTTTGATGTAGACTTTATTTCATCTGACAGCTGAAAGATATCCGTCTGTCTCTTTCCGTCACCTTAGTTTTCAAGTGCAACAAGTTTTATTAGCATGATAAGATCATTCTCACGCTGCCAAAGTAAAGCACACAACACCAAGTCTGTCACAGTAGATAAAAAAAGTGTGTAAAACAAACCTGTGCAGCAACTATAACTGTAAATCTTATTCAAGTTCAGCAGCATATTCTTATTATGTGACAAATATTTTATGAGTACGTGCTTGTTTAAAAAACAACCATGACATGATACTGAAGTATTGTGCAACTCTGACTCAACTTGACATTAAGAAACACATTGAATTCATGTTTGATCCAAAGTGCCCTGAGGGAGACGCTGAACTGTACCTGCCACCTCACCATGAATACAAAGAAAACATCCGCTAAATGCATGAATGATAATATGACGCTTCATTGATTATTGGGCTTTTATTTTGCTGGCAAAGACTCACTGTCTCGCTCAAGGGCACTTCAGCAGGGCGGGTGTTTGTATCTCTTTCTTCCAAGTCAACCTGCTAAACACAATCTCATTAACATGCAGTTTTGTTGGTCAAAAATCAAGTCAAAATCAAAAGAGGGTTATCAAAAAGAACTTGATCAGAGTGTGTCATTTATATGAGAAAGTGGATTTTAAGTATTGTAAGTAGTTTAAACCTAATATTCTCTTTTAAGTGTATTTTTCAACCATGTTTTGATGGTTAAAAATGATCATTATGTCCTGATCTGGAAACCAAAATTCTTCTGACTCATGCATGTGAAATTTGGAAGCAGGAAAAGTGGAGATCTGATAGCAAAAGGAATGCATGTATCTCTTCAGCGCTCACTTTTTTGTGCAGTCTTCGACTTACAGCAGGGAACTGAAACAGGGGAGGGAGCATCTAAAAGAGTAATAAGTGTGTCATGCAGGAAGAGAGCTGGAGAGACATAGTGACAGACATGCAGAATGACAGAAACAGAGAATTAGACGAGATGCAGAGGAGAGAGAGTTTCTCACCTAAATCAAACTTTTAACAGGGTCAAGTGTGAGGTTCTGGTGTAAAAACAACTCAGGTTAATTTAAATTTTAAACGTGCCATTCACACACAGCGCTGACAGCACACACAAGAACACACCCAGCTCCCGTAGGATCACAAGCCCACTACTCTTACCTCCAAGGACTGCTAGCAGCTCTTTTAAAGGCCTGGTTTAATAAAAAAAAAGCTGCCACAGCGTGCCAAAACATGGCAGATGGGAGACATGTTCCACTCACAAACCGACTGACAAAATCTCACATAACAAGAACTGATTGGTGGTGTAAGGATTGATATAAGTGTGATGTACCCTCTACACTCGGGGAGCAAAAGAGTGCACTTCAATGTCAATGTCTTCAATGAGGGGTACTTAGCTAAAAATATCAGTTCCACAGGAGTACTCAGTGATAACGGTAGCACAAATCCCAGCAAATAGGCAGAATCGTGTTAGCATCTCATAACGCACCAGCCCTAAATAAACTATGACTAATTTGTCACTCGGTGTCACATTTGTGGGTTGAGCAACCTTTTTCTTCCCGAGTGCCGCCGCCAAAACTTCTTCGATTACTTTATCAGTAATCCGTTTAAAGCAATGCGCTCCAAGTGCCGTAAATCTGTCCCGCTCCTCTAATCTTCAATTCATCACACATTTCCTAATCACGCTCCAAAAATAACAAACCTGGTATTACTTACTCTCTTCTTTCTGTACGACGAGAGCGGAGCCAAATGCAAGCGATCAAAGGTTTATGGCGTGCGTATGAATCACTAAAGACCAACAAACCACCCTGTTCACCTTGTTATATTGTAAAATAAAAGAATAAAATAGGACTATTCGCAATTAAAGCTTCAAATAATTTGAAATGGACTTGCAATAATGTAATAGTGCTTTCTTGGCAAGGTCAAGCTTGTAAAAACAGTTCTTAAATCTTCAAAGGGACAAACCTGGATAAATAAAGGTTAAACCAATAAAACAGACCGGGCATTCTCCATTAAACCTTGTCTTTCCTCCCAGCCGGCTGGCTTCCAGAGGCAATGACAGCAGAGCTGTTGCTACAGATGAGGTAAGACGCTATTCGCCACAACAGGGCCCTCTTCTCTCGCAGCGCCACCAAGAGAGCAGCCGAGCGAGGCAGGAGGTGCCAATGAATTAGTTCACTGTTTTCACTCATTATACCGAACTGACTGCCTCACTTTTTCTCTGTCTTTATTTACACCCTTTTCTTCATCTCCGACTTCTCTGGCACCACACACACACAGCCAACAAAGACCCCGCTCATAATGAGGGCATAGCGGTGTCTGAGTGTGTGTTATTCTTTGTGTGTGTGTGTGTGTGTGTGTGTGTGTGTCTGTGTGTGCGTGTGGAGGGAGGAGGATTATGGCAGTTCCAAAGCTGTGAATAGGGGCCAGGCTGGGCCTTGGCCCTGGCTGAATTAATTACTCTAATTAGCTTCTTAATTGCATATATTAAACCAGTGGTTAGCAGGGCTGGAGCCGTGGTTAGGGCCTGGATCTAAAGCTGGAGCCGGGGGTGGGTAGAGGCGGACAAAAGGGTATTACACACACACACATACACACACACAGAAGTGGCAAACAAGCTCCACCTTCCCCCACCCACTTGACGTAGTCTGAAGTGGAGAAACGAGACCAAGCTCCCCTCCATGATGAGGGTATTCAATTATCCAACCCCCCCTCATCAATATATAATCAGCATATATAGCAGCAGCAGATGTGTGGTACTAATATGGATGATAAGCCCCCCCAGAGGGAACAGAGAGGATTAATATTAGAACTACAGGGACTACTTGAAGCAGTCTTCATCTGAAACTCTTTACTGTATCACTTACTCGGTGCTCCGCTCCCTGTGACATTCAAGATGCCAAACCCTGCCACTGATTCGCGACCATCGAGCCTCGCCCCGTCTGGCCCCGCAGCACGTCACACAGACTTACATAGACCATGACAACATCAGAACCATTAGTTCCACCACTCGTTCCACTTCCCAGCTTTTTCGGCTCGTACGTTTTGGGCATTCTAAACAATTATCAGAACCTTGGCTCTCCAGAGCGGACAACATGCATCAAATTAAGCTTTTTTGGCTTGAGTTGACCCTAGAGTAAAAATAAGCCAGGCTGAGAGAGAGAGAGAAAGAGAGAGAGAGAGAGAGGGACAGTAAAGGTGGAGGGAGTGTGCATGTGTGTGTGTGTGTGTGTGTGGAGGGGAAGGATTTGGGTTCTGAAGGCGAGAGGCGGGGGTAAAAATTGCTGAAAAATGCTTTGTTGTATTTGTGAAATGCACCCCAAGTATCTCACAACAATGACGATTAGTCAAGAACAAGTAAACAGCCAGTCTGCTAATGAATCTCTCTTCAATAAACATGTGAAGTAGGCGTGCATGCACGCACACACCGTGCATGTGCACGTGCACAAACGCAGAGTGATAATGATGTTCTTTGTGGAGATTTTTGGGGTAATTAGGGCTGCTTAAATGGTGGTTAAAAAGGATTTGCAGCTGATTGTTTGTCCTTGTGTCTTTGAGCCGTGGGCCCTCTTGCTCCACTGAGTGTCAACACTGTCTCCTTCTACTGTCTCCTCATAGCACACAGAAATCCTTCATCAGTCTGTCCACAGCCAACCCTTCCTCTGCTTCCCTCTATTCCTCCCTCTCTTCTTCCACATGTTCAAATTATTCTAGCTCGTCTGTTTTCCCTGTAATTTACTCTTTCTCTCACTTTTCCTCCTCCTGCTCCTCCTCTTCCTCTCCATCTTCTTCTAACAGCTGCCTGGGTCCAATCCGACTCCAAGAACACCAGAATCTCCCTCACACATGGCAAAGATCATGTCTGTTACTTATAGACAAACTAGTCCCATAAATTTTTTTTTTTCAGTTTGGGTAGAGTCAAGCTAGCTGTTTGCTCCTACTTCCAGTCCTTATGCTAAACTAGGCTAAACACATTCGAATCCCAGCTATCTTCTCATCTCACTTTCAGAAAGAAACCAAGTACAGATACACTGTGTTCATGTCCAGTCTTTATGCTAAGCTAGGCTAACCATGGCCTTATTCCAGCCATTGCTCATTCCACTCTCAGAAAGAAAAAAATGTTGAACCATTTCATCCAATTTAATGAAAAGGGGAGGACAGATGGTTTATCGAGAAAGGTTTCAACACAAAGTTTGTCCATGTGTATAAGCAACACACACACACACACACACACACACACACATCATGTCTGCGCATCTGTGTGTAGGGCTACGCATCTGTCTGTGTGAATGTGTTCATTATGCTGATCAGGGGTCATGTTTGTGTGAACCTGGACACTAAATCAAAGCTATATTAGTAGGCTAATGCGTTCTCCTGATGGCAGAGGTCAGCCGAGAGGTGCGCTTGTTTTAAACTCCCCCATGTCTGATTGCCGGGAAACACATCCTTCTGCAAAATGTTCCTCGGCAGAAGGCAGCAGCACAATGATGCCTTTGTCTGTCAAGCTGCGGTGGGCAACAAGAAAAGTTTGTGTATCTGTGTGTGTGTGTGTGAGTGTGTGTGTGAGACAGGCAGACAGTGTAGGAAGGTTAAATGAATCATACAATGTTAACCAGGCCCAATCCAATTAGAGAGGGATTCTTCTTGTCTGACCTTTAACAGGAGAGACGTATTCACACTCACTCACACAATCAACCCCCCACCCCACCCCACCAACACAACTACAACCACACACACACACACGCACACAAACTACACAGTCAGCCTTCCATACAAACAGACAGACACACAAACATGACACTCACGCACGCACACACCCACGACACACACACACATAAGCACTCAACCAACATCACACACATACCACAACACACACACACACAGCCAATCTCACAGACAGTAGCGCGGCTCTGATTGCTGACCTAAATCGGCCAGGCGATCTGTCACTTTCTCTTACTCACACTCAGCACACATCTTTTTTTTCATCTTTTTCCTCCCCTTTCTCTTCTCTCTCTCTCTTCTTTTTTCCTTGCCCAAATATCCTTCGCTCTCTTCCCAGTGTCACTTTACATCAGCTCATTCCCGCCCCTCTCCTCTCTCCTATTATCTTTACCAGCAATGCCTTGGCCTCATTTGTATCCCACGATATAGGTGTCAACGTACAGTATGTTGCATGTTTACAGTGGTTTTCCAGTGATCTGTATACTGTATTTAAGTATGTGTACATATCCTCAAGCATATAATGAAGATACATGCAGTGAAGCTCAGGGGACTCTCGGGCTTAATCATTTAAAACACTTGACTTGGCTACCATCCTTTTAAATAGAGCCATCTTTTCTACTATCCGCTTTCTCTTATCCATTGAGAGATGCAGATAAACTTTATCTCTAAAGGGGATATTAGCTGGATCCGTTGCTCCAAACCCCTGCTGGCCTATTCTATGCCATTTTCCACTTTTGCACTTTATCTGAGGCTATTTTCACACATGAGAGTTTAACTGAGGCTGTTCGCCCCAACAATTCGATGTGTTTAGTGGAGTGTGAAAAATGTGTTGCGGGCTAGAAAAGCAGTCTCAGGTCCACCTCAAAATAGTTGTCAGGGGCTGGCTTGGAGCGAAACTCTAGGCATGTCCCCTGAGGGCCACAACAGATTTGAAAGCCTTAGCACACTTGAAGTTGAAAAATGTGTAAACACAATTTTACTTGCATGTCAGTATGTACAGAAAGATTTATGGTGGTCGGGACGGGGTGGGCCTGGTGTGTAGGTGTGTATTTGTAATTTGTAATGAAGACAATTAACAGGTTAAAAGCACACATAAGGGCATAGGTGCAACAACTCTGTTTACTGAGAAGCAGTGGTGGAAGAAATACTCAGATATTTTACTTAAGTAAAAGTAGAAATACCACAGTGTAGAAATACTCTGTTACAAGTAAAAGTCCTGCATTCAAAATTTGACTTAAGTAAAATAACAAAAGTATCAGGATCAAAATATACTTAAAGTACTCATTATGCAGAATGGCCCATTTCAGAATAATATATATTACTTTATTGTATTATAATAATTGATGCCTTAATGTGTAGTTAATGTTGCCGCTGGTAAAGGAGGGGCTTATTTTATCTACTTTATATACTGCTGGGTGCCTTCTACTGGCCAAAATGTCATAACTAAATAAAGTTAGTACAAGTGACTGACATTGTGTGGAATTTCTGGTTCCTTCTCAATGATGAAATTATCAAAAAAAAAGCCCCAAATGATTACACCCTTAACAAGCAGCCAATGTAATATGGGCTGGGAGGATTGTTTACCCTTACATTTGTTAAATCTGTAAATCTCTCTACTTGGACTACAGTGGTACACAAGCATTTATATTCAGTGGGATTATTCTGTATAAAACAACCCCTATGCTAGCCCTAAGCCCCTCACTGTGGTCAACTTGTTCCTCCCTCCTTCACCCTCTCTTCTCCTTCCTGCAGCTCTTCCTCTTCTCTCCCCTGTGTCTGTGGTTGCTTTAGAGCCTGGCAGGAGGCTCAAATCAGAGGGCTTAAACTTGATCAAATATTCAGCAGATATAGATTTCTCAGAGTCCCTGGATTCCCCACCTCTTCCACCCAGCTGCTTTCCATCCCTCCCTCCCTCGCTCGAATCCCTCACTTTTGCTCTTCACTTCAGTCGCAAGCAAAGTTGTGTGCTGCACACAAACATATACACACTCACACAGACAGCCACGCACGTATGCACATGGGGAATCATAAACTAACGCAGAGTGGCGGAGAGGTGCAGCTCATTTAGGCTGCAGTGCAGTGTTTCTCTCCGCTTCCTCTCCTCCATTGTCTCTCCTCTCTCCTCTATTTCACTCTTGGCTTCGCTGTCGTTCCCCATCTTTCTCTCTCTTCATCTCTCTCACTCTTTTTCTCCCTCTGTCCCCTTTTTTCTGTCCTCCCTCCCTCTTTCCCTCTCCCCCATCTGGATTCTGTGTCATTTATTTCAGCTTAACCCTGATAAATAAACCAGCGAGTACCTCTGCATTATTGAACACTTCGACATTGCTGTCTGTGCGCTGCGCCGGCCTCGTGCTGTCCAACAATTAGACCACACACACACACACACGTAGCCCCACCCTGTCCCAAGTTGCGCACAGAGACACAAACTAAAACTTGCTGTTAAAGACTAAAAGGTTTACACACAAATTCATTTTAACACACACAAAAAATTGAGACAGAGGAAAGGAGACAGATGGATGGACAAGAAAGATAAACAGAGAGACAGAGAAGAGGAAAACAATACCGAGTCAAAGAAAGGGAAAATAAAGTTTGCTGAAAAGAGACTAAGACAGCATGGTATGCAAATGACTGCAATACAAACACACGCACCAACACACCATTAACTTTCCCCAAAAACTCATAAACTTACCCAAAGACACACACATGCAAACATGCACAAACACACAGAATTATTTTTCTAGGTGTGCAAGCTCCAGTCAGCTCTTCTATTATTCATATTAGTGGGGGGGTTGTTTATCTCTGCCATTGTGCGACGGCAAGCACCGGCCTCTCCGCAAAGCCCCGGGGGCCCTGCTCCCTAAACTCACCACTGGGAGTCATTCATGTATACACACACACACACACACACACACACACACACACACACACAGACAAACGCAGAAAAGTACCCTAGTGTCCATCCCACATACTCATAGTCACGCACATGCTAGCCGCATAGCCACACACAAAACAGACACACAATGTCATACCTGTATCCGTGCACACACACTTGCACACATACACACTGCCATCTGTCCCAGTGTGCAACAACAACAGCACTGCAGTCCCATGGCGACTGACCCATTCACCACAACAGATCTGACCAATCTTTGTGTATGTGTCTTTTTGAGTTTGTGTGTGAGCTATTTTCAGACTATTTCCTCTGTGTGTTTACAACCACAGGCCTACTTGTATGCCAATGTGTGTGTGAGTGCATATATTTATGAGAAAGCCCCTGTGTATGGCGATGTGACCATGCATATGTTAGTGTGAGCACCAAGGAGAATTAATGACGTGTGTGTGTGTGTGTGTGTGTGTGTGTGTGTGTGAGTGAGAGAGAGAGAGATAACTCACACATGAGGTCATATGTATGTTAACTGTGAGCCTGCAATTATTCACTGCTGGTGTGCAAGTTGGTGTGTTCAAGCATGTATGTGCATGTGTGTGTCTATGTGCATGCGTGTACATTCATTCATGTGTGTGAATGTGTGTGTCCCATTCCCCTAACAGCAGCAGCGGTGATTGAAAGTGACCGCGTTGTTTCAGTGTCACCATGCAGATGAGATGCCGTGTCTGTGTGTCAACTGACACTCACATCCCATTCACATCAGCCGCACATACAACGACAGCCCTGTCTCTGTCTGTTGTCATCTTCTTCCACCCATCTTCCTTACTTTTTCCTCTCTTCTCTTTCCTCAACTTTTCTTTCCTTTCATCCCGGCACATCTATCTTTTAACTCTTTCTCACTCTTTCCCCACACACTCCTCCTTGTTGTGACTCAGCCTCTCTGCATCTTTCCAGCCTTCACCTCCATCACTCAATCTCCAGAGAAAAAGACTGCTAGCCAGGCCTATTACTTGTAATGTTATGTTTTAGCCAATTTTAGTACAAGATGGGTGGTGTTTGCCACTTTGGACCATAAAACGGAACATGATTAATATTAGAAAATTGTAGAAAAGTATGTTCAAGCACAATTTAATAACACTTCTATGCCACTTTGTTTTAAAATGTACCCACTTAAAATATTATTTAATCATTTTTCTTCCCTCATCCTGGTCTGCAAATTTGTTTAAATATCACATAATGCTGTATTGTAAGGAAATATGTAAAAATAACACAGACTGCCCCTTGCGACTGAAAATTAATCTCTGAAAAGCTGCATGTTTAAAGATATGTTCACCAAAATTACAAAAAACCTCTGGATAATCCACAATACACGTAGTCATCAGGTTTTATAGGGACTATTTTTTCAGATAAAACAGTTCGCAGCGAGGTCTGTGGATTATCCAGAGTAACAAGAACATTGCTTCTGGAGATGTTGCTGTTTGGTTTTTAATATTAGCTGAAAAATCTAAAAAAAAAAAACAACAACCAAAAAAACTGATCAAATAAAACAAAAACTATCTGCATGGCTTGATACCACAAGGATTAAGTGAGAAAATATGGTTTTTGTCATTTAGGTGAACTGACCAGCTGATCCTGGACCAGTTTTAACAACAACTTTTCTACTCTCTCATGTGTATTCAGTCATTTAAGTTGCAAACCAGATCAGCTGCATACAGATGGTTTCTTCGTGCAATTCTCATTGAGAAGACACATCATCAAGACCACACTCTGATTGTGAATGTGTGTGTGTGTGTGTGTGTGTGTGCTTGTGCATGCATGCAAGGAGTGTGTGTTACACAAGACCCTGGCGCCTGCTTTCAAAGGATTCATTAAAAGCAGTGAAAGGCTTGATCTGCGGTTTGGGTTGATGTACTGAGCATGTCTGTGTCTGTGTCTGTGTCAGTGTGTGTGTGTGTGTGGTGGGATTTGAATGGTGAAAGAAAAAGAGGAGAGAGGAGAAACTAAAGGGGGGAGAGATTGAGGGAGAGACACAGACAAAACAGACAGAGAGAGAGAGTGACTGAGAAATGGGTTTACATAAACCCTGACCTCATGTTATGAATGAAAACATCAATCAATGAGTATAACTAATCAATTTTCTCACTCTTTCTCACCTCTCCACAGGATGCGGAAGTAAAGAATTACATTTAATGGGATTCATGTAATCTGATTACAAAACAGTGGCATCTGTGCTGCATTAGTGACTGCAGAAACAAAGGAAACTTTGGACTTTTTCAGATTGCTTGCTAGATTTTCTCAAGATGCAAACATTATTTTCTCCAGAAATGATCAATGATACCACTTGTAGATGATGTCAACACAAATTATGATGAGGAAATGAAATCCTAAAGAGTATTTAGTATAATTTGCTATACATCATAGTGGTGAACTCCAAAGGAAACTGATTACCCAGTGGACTTTAAGCAAGTTACTGGTAATCTGTAATGGGTTTAACTTTGAAATTAACCTCCGCTGCCTTTTTTCCTCCTGCTGTTCGCTCCACATCGCCACACATACACTTTCATGAGTGTGCCTGCTAGGTCTGCAGTGTGCAAATTAAATCATGCTATGCTATAGGTTAATTAAAACAAGATTTCCCTGAGGCTTGCTGCGCATACATTGGTGCCCTTACACACATGAACAAACATACATTTACTGTAACTAAATTCAGGGACAAACCAGTCCACAGTGAGTTCAGTATGCATAAAAGCTACAGCAGATATGTGGCTGTAAATGAGCAGTAGGATTAACAGTTATTAATTATTTCACAGCCTCATTAAGTACACAGAAGCTCTGGTGATAGACTAAATACAATTCTTCATTAAGAGCACATGATCAAAAGACACACTGCACACTATACACAAGCTATCTGGTGACGTTATCAATAAGTTATCAGTACCAAATGCTCTCTCCGATCAGCTACTCACCTGTCTCTTCACCTCTCCAACTCTCTGTCTCTCTTCAAATGTGTGAGTACACGTGTGTGTGTGTGTGTGTGTGTGTCCGAGAGTGTGTGTGTGACCTTGTGTTGCAGCCGTCATTGATTGGGCTGGAACTGTCAATCGATCAGTCTGGTCTGTGTGTGGAGATAAAGGTGTTTCTATCTCTGGACACTCCAGTTGTCAGGTGGGAGTACAGAAGATAGGGGTGGGCAAGTAGGGACTGTGGGCCACATTTGGCCCATTGCTTACATCTTTTCATCCCTGTGAAGGGTTTTCTGACTGTTTCTACTTTGCTGCAATGTAACGAGGTTCAGGTTTAAGACAGATGTTAAAAAAAACTTGTTTACTGATGGAGGTTCTCCAGAGTGCACTGCCTTTGTGCACGGTAAGCAGTTGGCTGGGTGTATTTGACACATAATCAGTATCTGTGCAATCACCATACATGTCAGTTCACAACACTGATGTAAAGATTTACAAAAACACAATCTTTTAACATATGTACTTGCACATTAATGGATTTTAAAATAAAGAGATAGTTTAATTTAGCTTTATCAGTGTGTCCGTTTTATGTACCCCAGTGTCAGTTTCTTGCAGCCATATTAGATGTGGCTGTTCAGGTAATGCTGTTCAACATCTGTCAGTCATTGAATCAGGTATCAGCAGGTATCAGATTGCATTAACTTTCCTCCCTACTTATCAGGCCAAAATTCCTGTATCATTGGGTCCCTGGGTGCACAAACGGTGCACCGATACACTCCCATACATACATGGTGGATTACTGCACCACTGCATGCTATCTCACCTCCTCATATCTAATCAGAGAGAAATACTTGTATGTTAATAGTGATACAAGGTGCAGGAGAATTATGCCCAGTGCCTCACCTTTCTTCACACACACACATGGTATGAGGACAGATAGCAAAAACTGAGCGTACCTGAAACCAGCGAACAAATACCGAACACAAAGACATGAGGGACTTCACAGACTTGGAGAGATCTTATATTCTCTTTGTTTCTGTCTCTGTCTCTGTCCGTCTCTCCATTTCTGTCCCGGCTTCCTCCTCCTCCTGGCTCTACTCGTTCCATCGCTTTTAGGGTTTTTTTTTCTACCCGCAGATGAAAAGAAGTGAAAAGAGCATTTGCACACCTGAGTGAATAGAGCTTGCAGGTGCGTGGGAGGAGAGCTGTGGGAATCGAACAGGGTCTCTCTCTCTCTCTCTCTCTCTCTCTCTTTGTCTATCCTGCTCACTCCCTCACTCCTGAGGTGTTTTTACAGTGCTTGTGTTTGTATTGGAAACTTGTCTGTGTGCGAGAGTGTGTGTATGCATGCACATGAGTGTGTGTGCTTTGTGTGTGTTTTGCGTGCATTGCTCCAATTGTGAGCCCAGAATGCTCTCGGCTCTTGGTCTGTATTTAAAAACAACCCACAGGTTTCGGTTGACGCGACCTTTACTTGCAGATTGTTCCGTCCGATACAAACGCATGGCCTAGCTCGACTTGATGACCTCATCAGGTCTTCACGCAGCCTAACTCCAAACAAATCCTCTGAATAAACCAAAACAAACTGTGCTTCGCCATTTGTGGTCACTGCAAGGCGGGCAGTAACAATAAACAGGCCCTAGGCCAGCACAGCAGCCGAGCAGGACAAAGACATAGCAATGACAGACACCCCCCCATACGCACACACACACACACACACACACACATACTTAGAAACGGCACTGAAGCACAATGTAACCACACTTTACTAAACATAAAATCCCACACAAGTGGAAAAGAAGGACAAATCCAAGGACATACTGTAAAAAAGAATGGAAAGTAATTTTTGCTTAAAAAAGAGACATCAAGTGTGTTCAATCCCACAAAGGTGAAACAAGTGAAATTAATTTAAGTTTGTCAAATAACCTACAGTTACAGCAAGGTTTGATTTGGAAAAGAAATATCCTAAAAACTACAGGCACATTTGGTCATTTTTTGGAGTACGCCCTGTACTGTATCCACCCGCGGACCGGATAACACACACAATTCTCAAACCTAATTACTCTAAACACACCCGCCCAATCATCACCATCATCACTGAAATAAACAAACACACTCAGGCACATTCAGAAATCAGCCATGCAATCATAACAACCCCCCCCCATCACCCCCCCACTGCAATAAAGCTCAACACACACCCATAAACACACACACACACACACACACACACACACACACACACACAATTTCTCTCCATCCCCTAATCTGCTTCCTCGACTCACCGATGATGTAGTAGTCATGCATGCTCTTGAACTCGTGGCCCCAGAGGTTGGGCGAGAACTCCTGGAACTTGATGGTGAACCGGCGTTCGCGCGTGGGCTCGTCGCAGGTCAGCACAATGTTGGGGGGGCCAGTCACCTCGCAGCGGTCCGCCTGTTCCCGCGACGACACGAGGTAGAGCTTGTAGAACTCGTACTCTGGCGTGGACCTGCCGGTGTCCAGCGGAGGGCAGATGAGGTCCAGCCGGTCCCCGATCTGAGGGTACAGAACGTAGCCCTTATCGTCCCTGAACCTGGATGAGGAAAGAAAGGAGTCCGGGGAGAGAGAAAGGCAGAGAATTATTAATTTAAGTCTTTTGCTTCCTGCAACAGCGATATAAACCAGTTCAGAGCCACCTGTCCTTGCTGCTGAATGAGCAGCAGATGGGTCCTTTACCTCTTATTTCCCCTACTTCTTTCTTATTTGCTTTCTGTCATGGGGAACAGGTGCCGTTATAGAGGAACTGCTGTGCAGTCCACTGCACAAATACATTTTTACAACACAAGCTCACGCAATCCCTTGTTGACCCCATGAGGTGGTGGAGAAAAAAGCAGGGAAACATAACCACCTGTTGATGATCCAAACAGGGAAAATCACCACCAATCCAAAGCCAAAAAAGATTCAGTTATTAGAAAACAAGGCAGACAACTATCGCCGCAGATCAGCAGAACAAAGCTGCGAATGCCAAATCTCAGGTATGTACAGCTAATTAGTTTGCTAATTGGCTGTTTTGATGTCAGTCTGCCACTTCTGATATGAATGATGTGCAGTGTGTTTGTTTGTAGCCTAACCGATGATTTGGCACCTGTCATCTATGGGAAACCTGCAGCCTGAAGTGATTCTAATGCAACAGTTCAATTAGAATATGCTTGAGGTTGGTTTATTATCATCATCATTGTTATAATTTTACCATGGCTTTCAGTTAACAGCTTTGATGTAACATGGTCTTAATGTTGTTAAAGGGCTTTCCTGGGGTAAACACTGAGCAGGTTTTGAGTAAATACTTCACATGAAAATTGAAATGAATTCTGCGTATCAGCAAAAACCCAAATTGGTCAAAACCCAGTTAGAACCTGACATGAAAAGTGTTTTTTTTTTCTTTTGCAGTATGGAGGGCACACTGTGGCTGCACAGCTTTCAGAGGTCTTTCAAGAGCAGAGAACATGAAACACAGCAGTCAGAGGGGCATAAACTCAACAAATGACTCAAACTCTGTCATTCCCCTCACAGCACAGACCCATCTCGTGCTGATAAGGCCAAATACTATGAGTTATCAACTTAGCTCCTGAGGCCTGTGATGACTTTAAAGCTCTGTGCTAGCATGCCTGGCTAACAGTGGGAAAACAGAAAGTAGTCTGTGCACACCCATAGTGACTTTATCTTGAAAATAAATGTCACTACTGACAGAAAGAAGGAAAGTGTTTATAGTAGTAAAAGATAAAAGGAGGAGGAGATTTGCTGGATTGTCTCTACTGTTAGCATTCTCACAGAATGTTAAGTGACACTTTGATGTGGAAGTGGGAGGAAGCAAATGCCTGTAATGTTAAGACGCCCATGTCACCTCTGACTCAGACGCTGTTTCTGTTTCCAACAAATCCACATGAACACTTGGGAGCCAGCAGCACTCAAACCTCTTTAATTATTCTCTCTGTTCTGCTGTCAGACAACTGTTTGACCATTAAAAAGTAAACAACACAGGATCACAAAGCATGAACAGACCGAGAATTATGATGAGTAATTGTACTGTTAAAAAGACAAAATAAATCCTACTAATGTCACATTAGCAGCAAATTACACTTTCATTTGTCCAATAAACAATTACTATTATTTTCTTTCAGGCGTCCCCTTGGAAGCTGACAAAAAATCATGCCAATTAATTATTTACAATGTTAGGCAGTAACGAAAGGGCCTAAGTTGATTGTAATAACTTATCTGGAAAAACATTAACTTTCTTTTCATGCATGCTTCTCATTAGTTATACTTGTGCAAATTAAAAGGGTACTTCAGAAATGTAATATTGCCCTTCCATAAAGTTGAGGGACTTGTGAGATACAGATGCAACAGCGGCTGAGATATCTCGACTTTCAGTCCCTAGTGTGGGTCAAGCTCAGAAAACACTGTATCCTACATTTCCCATAATGCAACTTTATAGAATTTTTGTTAGACTCAGAGTTTAGAAATCTTCCTCCAGAGCCCCAAAAGGTACAGTATATAACTGTTTTCACAGGCTATACGTGTGCTAACATTTGAGCTAAATGTTAATATCACAATGGTAACACGCTAACAATGACAATGCTAACATGCTGTTGTTCAGCAGGTAAACTAATGTTAACCATGTTTGTTACCATGTTCACCATCTTAGTTTAGCATGCTAGCATAAACTAATTAGCTCTAAAATCAAAGTATGGCTGAAGCTGTCCACAGACCAACCACACTGTTAGCGTGGCTAAAAACAGACATTTCAGATGAGATAAAACAGGCTTACATGCAAAGTTTTGGTAGGTGATATTAGCTCGTTTGAATTTTTGTGTTGCTGGACAACACTGTACTTGTTTTCTAAAAGCAACATTATAAAAAAGGACAAATCATTAGAGCTTCAATAGGGAGAGAAAGAGGGATTTTGTGAGTCTTCTCTGTTGTACTTTCATGTGTCTAACCACATCCTCCCCTTCTGTGCAGGCTACAGCTACTTCTTAGCAGTGTGAGCTAACAGCCTTACACCTGCTGTAAATTGAGATGTAAGCTGTATCTGTTGGTGTGTTTGGCTGGGGGCGTACACCAGAGGGGAACTTGAGAAAGCAGACTGAACGGCGGAGGAGCTTTAGCTGAGGCGGGCCCAGAGGCCTGCTGGGAAGCCACTGTTCCACTTCTCATTACCCAGGTCACTTGGGGTTATCAGGCAATACTTGACTGGAGAGGTAGGCACTCAGCTTCACTCAACACATACACACACACACATATTTCACCTTCCTGTCGGCCTCAGACAGGCAAGCGCATGCACTCACACCATTTATAGAGTATGAACTGTAAACATGGTGGTGGTTCCTAAGGCTTTGACAGCAAAGCCTAAACAGAAAAATCTATTCAACACACACACACACACACACACACACACACATAAATGCCCTCCTGCTAAACACAAAAGGTTTGCCCAAACACATCCACCCACATCTAAACACACAAGTTAAGTTTTCCCTAAACATGAACACTGAGACCCACTGACACGCACACACATACTGACACACACGCACACACACTTCTAAAAACAAGCACCTTTTGCTTCCTGCATGACGCATTCTGTGAGTGGTATCTGACGGTACCCTGAGTCACAGTCGAGCTGCATTGCAGAATGGCAGAGCAAACACACACGCACGCACACACACAGGATGGTAAGAGTGTTAAGGAAAAATGCCACCGGGCAGGTGCAGTGCTCAAAAAAGAAAGAAAGAGGGAGAAATCAGTGAAGTGAGAGAGGGAGGGGAGTGGAAAAAATATTGAACATGTCAGGCAAGGTGTGTAGCAACAACAAAGAAATGTGGTGAACAAGCAGAAAGGAAACACAGAGACAAAGGGGAAACACTCCACAGAAGGGAAAGACCTTAAAATAAAACAAGAGGAGGAGGAATAGACAAATGAGAAGGATAGAGAAATAAAGAAGGGGAGAAAGAAAGATAGAAACTGACAGTGAATTCCAGCACATTCCTGCAACAGAACTCAATTTTCTGATAGGCTCCATGTTCAGGGTGTCAGATTTGCTGAGTTAACCCTGGTTAACCTAGTGTGTGTGAGTGAAGGATACTGTGTGTGTGCACTGTAAATAGGATGGGGCAGGAAGACCTTGTCGCAATCCAATCATGTGGTAGAGCAAGAAAAATAGGGTGTATTTATCTCAGAATTCACACTTTCCCTCTCCTCTCCTTCTTCCCTCAGTGTCAACAAACCTGGACTGCATTCAAACAGCAAATATGGTGATATACAATCACTCACATACAGTTGTTTTTCTGTGACTGGATGTATTAAATCCACCTTAAAAGTCCAGTCTAAGAGTGCAGGGCAGTTTGTGAGCCTTGTGAATCTCCCAGTCAGGGATGCTGCGATGCTGTGAAATGTACTTCCAGTGGAGAAGTGCAGAAGAGAGGAGGGAAAGGTGAAGTGAGGTGAACTCATAAACAACTTTATAGAGTTCATCTGTGACCACATCTGAATAAATCATTCCATTCAGACACAGCCCAGAGCTACATTACGTTTTCCCTTTACTCTTTTCTTTTTGGCCACATTTTGCTCTGAGAGAGACTCTCTCTGTCTCTGGGTGTTTTTTTCCCCTCCTATCCTCTCTCACTCTCCCTCATCTCTTTCGCTGTCCACTCTCTCCCTCTCTCTCCTTCCCCTTTTTCTCAGCCGTTAACAATAGAGCCATTCATGTGGCCACACTTTGAAACATGGCGTGGGGGTGGGTGGGGGGTGGTAGTGGGCCAGAGGTGACACTGAGGGGGGAGAGGAGAAAGAGGAGGAAGAAGAGATGGAGGGAGTGGGAGGAGGGGGAGCTCTCCTCTCTTTTCTTCTCCGCAGCTCTTTTATGAGGGCAGAAACATCATTTTCTCAACCCAAGCGTCGGCCCTCCGCGACCCCCGAGCTGAGCTGAGAAGACTCAAGTGTCAGTCTCCCTGACCTCCCCCTCCGACCTCTTACACCTCCCGCTTCTCACCCTCCATTGCTCCCCCACATACTCTTCCATTCCACTCTCTCCCACTCTTTCAATGCAGTTATCAGCATATAAACTTTGATACTTTTTACACCACAAAGAGGCGGTTTGTTATCAATATCCAATTTCCAGTAAAACTCAAAAAAGTTATGCAAGAGATTTAAAAGCCAGCAATGGCATCCCAGATGCTGTGTGTGTTTTTTTGTGAGCTTCATGTGTGTGTGTGTTTCTGTCTTTTTTCCTGTCCATCTGCATGTTGTCTGCCGTTGTACCTGCTTTTGGGGCGGCGTATCGGACAGCTCGAACATTTCCCAGATTCCACAGCGGCAACCCGAGCCATGTCCGGACCAAAGCTGGGCACACAGGTGCAGCCGGCGGGGAGGGAGACAAGGGAGCGTGTGTGTGTGTGTGTGTGTGTGTGTGTGTGTGTGTGTGTGTGTGTGTGTGCGCGCGAGTGTATGTCTGTGCGAACATGAGATTATGAAGGGGTGGCGGGGTGAGGGAGGGCAGGCAAGTGTGAGCGCTGAGTCCGTGAGAGAAAAATCCAAAAACAAAAGATGCTGAGATGGAGAGAATGAGGCGAGAGACAAAAGGGAGAGGTGGGATTCAAAGTGATAAAGCATCAAAACAAACACATAAGGACAAAGAGAGAGCAAGAAGTTGGACAGATTGCAACAGAACATAATGAGGAAAAATAAACTCAGACAGAAGGAGGATAAAGAAAAAAGAGAGTAAGTTGGCAGAGATCACAAAATAAACTAAAATGAAATCAGCGTGGCGGATTTACTCGAGACTCCACATCAACTTTGACCTCCTCCATCCTCTGTGGGGGTTTTGTCCTTGAGCTAACCACAACCTGGTGCGAGCAGGAAGCCAAGGAGAGACAGCAAAGGACCGATCTATTAGGGAATAATAAACGATGGCGTATTCGGTTCTGTGGCAGGGGAGATTTACGGCGGGCCCTGCGCATAAAGCTGTCTGCACTAATCTCATGGTATACACAGCGTAATCACACACACAGGGGCTCTGAGTGCTCCCCCCCGCCCCCCTCTTTTAATGTACACACACTGTCAGATGCACGGCAGGGGAGCACGCACACTAAAGAGTAGCAAACCAATCGGCTACGGGAGGAATACACACTCCATAGGGCAAGCGTGCACGCACACACACCCGCTGAGCTGCAACACCTGCAGGCCATCTAGTAGCTGTCTAAAGTAAATCCGCTGGGTCTCATTTGCTGGAGAGGTGCTTTCCAGAGAACGCCACAATGAGCAAACACACACACACACACACAGCGGAAAACGTCCATTGTGAACATGTCATTTAAACCCACATGGAATCTTTAAACCTCACTTTCGAGGTGAAAATGTCAGCCAATTCTGCACCATAATTAACTTTATTCCAATGCACTTTCATTTGCTTTAATGAATTTCCTTTCAAACAAGTGTTAAAGTTTAGAAGAAGAAAAAAAAGGACTCCTCTAGTATGAAGAAAATGATTCAAGAGATTTGGAAATGTAAAATTATCTCACTCTACTGACAGACCTGTTTTACCTACTTGAAGAAAAATATTGTTTTAAGCCTCAGCGCTGGATTAAATCACTTGCTACGATGGAGATTTTTTGCAGAGCACCCACACAGAGAAGGGACTGCAGCGGCTATCATTTTCCACTGTTCTGCTGTAGCAATCAGTACCCATATATGCTATGCAGCCCAACTATATATAATGTAAAACATATGGTCAGGAGAATATAAAACATGAATTCACCTAATGCACAATCTGTCTTTGACACAGTATTTGTAGGAACAACAGCTCCATCAAATTGACCTGTTGTGCTCTGCACGTCTCACCTACATCTTCTGCCTGCTGCTCCGTCAGATTTACAATAAAAGATTCAGGAGCTTTTAAATTTTACTCATGTTGTGTTCTTTTATCTTGACCTCATCTTTGATCGGTTCTGCAATCGCAAAAGGCTTTTTCATTGGTGGTACTAGCCTGTTTGAAGCCCATTTTGCAGGTTGAACTTGAGGCATTGCATCAAAGAAATGCTATTATCATCTGTAGCTGTATCAGTGTGAGAGGTCAATTCCATGAAATATTACTGTATTAATACCATGTTCAAGTTTTTATATAATTATTAAGTCACATATCAGTCTGAGAGTATTAAATTGTTCATTAAAATTCCACAAAGTACCTTAGATCCCCACTGTAGCTTTATGTAACACTCAAGTTAAAGGGAATTATCTAATTCCTGTATATCTTTGACATGATATTTGTCATCTTAAGCTGTTCTTGGAATTAATAATCAATGATCATAATTTAGTTATTTGAAATTCAGAATCATCTGACAGGACCTTTCGCAAGCAGACACTGCAGCTTCTGCTTCCATCAGCGCACAGGGCAGACAGACGGTTTTAAAATATCCATAATCATTATTACTGTCTTCATTAAAGAACCATATACCCTGGAGAAGAGCTGCAGAAAGTGGTCTTTGACTGTGTGTATGGAGAGATAGAGATAGAGATACATTTGTACAAGATAGAGGAGACAGAGAGGGGTTAGGAAGAGACACAGAGGGGGAAAGAGAGAGCTATAATGTAAATTGATGAGAGTTGAGAGAATTTGAGTCTCTCTAGAAGGCATGGCCCAGATACCTCCGAACATTTCTATTATGGATGAAAGGGTGGAGTGGATGTGAGTTTGATGAGGAGAGGAAGAGGGAGAATGAAAGTTACAAGCTGGGTTTTCTGTCCAAGAACTTTTGTTTTGTAAATTATCATCCGTTTAGTTAAAAAAAGGTGGATGTAAACAGAACATTTTGATCAACTTTCTTCCATATTGTTTAACAAGCTTATCCTCTTCAACCCCACTGTCCCAGTGGTGGTTCAGTCAGCACAAACCTACGCTGTGCAGCCAAACCATGCTCAAATCCACAGAACTTTGTTTTTATTTCTAGCGGAGATCCCAAAGGTTCCAAAGATACCAAATATGTCAGGCTGAATTTGGGGGAAAGTGTGTATAAAATCAATGATGAACAAAACATGAGGAATATTACCTAAATTCACCTTACTTCAATGAAGAGCTTCTATGATAGCGTCAGACAGAGTGAAATGTGATCATTTTTCCAACCTTAAAGCTGCACTACACTTTTTAACATATTGTTTGAGCACTGTTGGAGGGAGCCTGAGAATTAGGAATTTCATTGCCAATGACTGCTCCACTGTAATTGTTGCGCATATGACAATAAAGAACTTGAAACACTAATCAATATTTTTGTAATGGATCAAATGAGTAAGCGTAATGTGAAAGGGGTTGCTTTTAACTCATTGTTTTTGGTTTTTTGGCCCACAAACTCCACTCTCACCAACCTAATTTCCAGCCACAGCAAGAAGCTCTAATAAACCAACTACCTGCCCAGCAACAAACAGCAGACAGACACAGTTAGCAACTAGCTAGTGAACTAGTTAACAACTAGCTATGTTCACTAGCTAGTTGCTAACTAGCCAGATATTCCATTCAGGAGTAGGTGGAGACCAAAACAAGACTGAATATTGGATTTACACTGACCAGGTGCACACATACACAGTTTAAAACGAATATGACAAGCATGGCTAAATTTGCAATAGTTTGCTAATATATTCACCATAACAACAAGGTGATAAATATTTCAATGTTGTGTTTTCAGTTTGCTCCGTTGACTCCAAGTGGCCAAAAGAAATAAATGTATGCGGCTGTAAAGCTACATAAGTAAAAGGGGAAACTGGATGTTAAAGGGTTAAATAGAAAAGGACGAGTGAAAGAAGAAGAGATAAGCCAAGTATGAAGAGCAGTGTGAACAAGGAGAGAGGAGCACAAGGTTGATGTAAAGTCAGTGAGCGCTGGAAAGCCCCCAGGAATGTTGGTGGTGAGAAACGACAACGGTGGTAATAGTTTCCATATGGTGAGAAAGAGAAGGATGAAAAGAGGTGGTGGAGAGAGAGGTAGAGAGACACTGATGATGTTTATAGGAGGGAGAGAAAGGGAGAGGGAGAGACGGGAGGTGGCAGTCAGCAGGTAGGGATGCAGAGCCTGGTTTGAATAGTTAGTTGGCATCATGGGACTTTGAAGGTAACTGCGTCCTTGTCATCACACCCACACACACACCCACACACACACACACACACACACACACACACACACACACTCATCCTCCTGTCCAGAGGCGGTCCAGAATGCTGCAGCGTCTATGTCACATCCAGTACATATCACACCCAGCGTAACCACACAGACACAGGATGGAGGCACGCTGGATGCCTTGGCATTTGCAAAGAGCACGTAGACGCACACAGAGACACACACACACACTGTTTGTCTCTCCTATGAAAACACACACACACACACACACACACCCTTCATCTCCCTTGTTGCTGTGCTCCTGCTGCGTTCAATACATTCCATATGATACAATGCAGCAGATGAGCGTATCACATTAAGTTGAAACTTGTAGCTGCACCATGAAGAGAAACTAGAACTAACTAACCAACTATGGAGAAAGACTTATTCTGCTCTTTGAACAAAGCTGAACAACGCAGCTAGATTCAGGTCAACAGAAACTTTTCTCAAGAAAACATCTCCCTCTCTCTTTTTTCCTCATCTCTTTCTCATTTGCATCCTTGTTCCTGTTTTTTTTCATGTTTTTGCTCCTGCATCTCCAGCTTATAACTTTTGTTCATGGCTTCTTTTGACTCCTCCAAACATTCGCTAGAAGCGAGTTCTAGACACTGCTCTATATTCAATCTCTTGTGTCTCACTGAGCCTCCCCCCTGCTCTATTTCTCATTTTCTCCTCCTCTCTATACCATCTTTCTTTTCTCTGCAGCCAACCATATGTCACCGCACTTTGTTTGCAGCTTCTCTTTGATTTTAGTTTGTTCAAAAACAGATACAGAAATGGAATAATGCAGAAACTCCATATACCTATTAGCCAGAAAAATGTGACTTAAAAACAAATGGTTCAATAATTACAAGTTTGTTTACAATGCACTTTAAAATCCACAGAATGGTACCCTTAGGGCATTTTAGGAACATGCTTTTTACACCTTGCTACTAACTTTTACTATATTTGAATGCATATTACTGTTCTCCAGTATCTTGTAGTATTTTTCACACATACTCTCTGTGAGATCTCAATGGGATAAAAAAAAAAGTTCTGTTTTCAGCTTTGTGAAATATATTTTTACATTAAATGGTTTAATTAGCTTAAAACATAAAGGAAACTTAATCTTTCAGTCTATCTGAAAAATTCAAAATCCCCAAATTTGGAGATACAGGGTTTTCATTGGACAGCATATTAATCACTAAATCAATAGTCAAAGATTTTTTTTCCCATGCCTGCAACTATCAGTAACAATTATTTTAATTATTGGTTGATTATTATAATCTTTTAGTCAATAAAATGTCAGAAAATAGTGACAAATAAAATAATGACAAATTAGCCCAATGTAACGTCATCAAATGGCTTAAGTTGTCTGACCAACAGTCCAAAACCCAAGATATTATTTCATATTCCATAATCAAAATATTGATTATTTTAAATGATATTAAGCAGGAAAACCTGAACATTTTAGAAGCTGGAACAAGCAAATACTAGTCACCTTTGCTTTAATTAATTACTTATTAAAATCGTTGTCTGTTATGTTCCTCCTGTCTGGAACTGTTGAAGGCTAAATTGTGGCACATTGTTTTTCTCCTTGAATATTTTGCAATATTTTGTAGTTTTCAACAGTGCCAGTTAATGTTGTATATGATGACATCCACTAACCAGCAGCCGTGAAGCCACAGTGGAGACATTTTTTGTCCAACCTGAAGAAATTGTTCCACAGTGAAACCGAACCGTTCCTCTGGGGGATCATACAAACCTAAAATCACACTTTTGATGTCCTTCCTCATAGCTACAGTATCCCCCATCTCTTTCTTTTTCTGTCCTCACTCCTAAACCGTCTCTAAGCACCATTTCTTCCTGCTCCTGTGTCTCTTTTCCTCTCACCTACCACCTCCTCTCTCTCCCCGTTTTCAGCATGTACTCTGGATGATTTGCAGCAGTCTGGATTGGTCCCATTAAGGTGGTCTAGTGGAGGTGTGTGGTGATAGAGCACTGCGGGTCCTGACAGCTCTGTGTGTGTGTGTGTGTGCGCGCGCACGTGTGTGTTATGAGAGAGAGGAAGAGATTGAGCCCCCCCAGTTCACAAATGCATACACCTATGCATGTGAACCTCTCAACAGAGGCTGAAGGAGACCCTTGAGACACACACAAAAACATGCTACAGACCCCCTAAAACTCCCAGTGAGGTCTTTAGTGTGTTTAAGTATATAGCTCATGATGACATACAGTATATACACACACACATACATGGATAGTGGCAGCTGGTGTTTATGCCTGGTGTGTGAAAAGTCTTTGAGCTTCAACTCATTCACTTCAACCAGCTCACTAATTTAATTAGGTCACCCAGGGCTCTGGAGGAATGAAGGTTATAATGCATGCAGTGGCTCTCATTCTCATTTTCTATGCTTCACACACACACACACACACACACACACACACACACACAGAGAGAGAGAGAGAGAAAGAGAACCATCCAAGAGTCGTCCCTCTGGGAGTGAAGGAGTGAGGTGAGACGCTGACCTGCCACAGTGTGGGTCACCTACATTTCCAAAGCTCCCTGTATGTGTGTGTATGTGTGTTTGAGTGCATCCACATGTGTTCATGCATGTAGGCGTTCTCCGGAGGGTCCCCCCTCTCCCCATCTGTGACCTGGGAGGGCCAGTTGTGTGTGTGTGTGTAGAGGCTCAACTTTGCTCCGGAGAGGCCACAGGGTGCAGGGAGTCTGAAACTTTAGCTAAAGGCGACTCAACTTAAGCTCAGTCAGGCCACAGTGTCAGGAGAGCAGTGTAATCCATAGGGGGCCCCTAGGGGACACCAAGAATGTTGGGCTCCTGGGACATATCTTTTTTTTTTTTTTTACCAAGGTGCTGAGCGTGAGTGCGAAAGAGCATGCAAATAGTGTATCCATGTTTATTTTTGTGGGAACCTTACCTTAAAAGATAAGACTGGTGTTATTCTATTTTATTTATTTTTTATTTTTAAAAAAAGGTGAAATAATTTCCTAGATCAACTGGGAATTGACTATTTTCTACTGCGGATTAATACAAATTTGGTGCTCTAGTGAGTATTTCCAGTAGCAAAACAGTACATATGCGACTGACTCAAAATAAACTACAGTGCCCATGAGCATCATAATGAAGGAACATATCACTCAGCTCAATAGTGTGGCCCATTGATGTGTTTCTAATAGCTTTTGGACACCAATAGAGCTCAAGGCACAGAGAAAGAAGATATCAGGATTTGGATACACAGACAATACTTGTTAGTAGAATCAATTTACCGCTTTGTTTTGGGGGTCTGTTGATAATAATAAAAAATAGAATATTGTCAGCTTTGTCCTTTAAAAGTGACCACATTTTTGTAAATTGAGATTATTTTGTTAAATGCTTTTTTGAAGGTTTGAGGTAAAGCTTGGGTGCAAACCACAACTTGTCATTTTTACACATATGTGGATTAAAGAAATAAGATATAATGTGTTCATTTGTGAGCTTTAGGGGTGTTGGTAGGCACATTTTTGAACTTTGGACAGAGCCAGGTTATCTGTTTTCCCGTTTCCAGCCTTTGTGCTAAGCTATGCTAAACATGTCCTGGAACATGCTTCACATCTGCTGTACAGGAATGACGGTGCTATCGATCTCCTCATCTAACTCTCAGCAAAAAAGCAAATAAGCGTATTTCCCTTGAGTGGCAACATTTGGGGCTGTTTTGTTCCATCCTTATTTTTTACTGTTAAATCTTAAATTTACAAGTAAAAGTTTAGTTTATGGTAAGGGAATTATTATACTCCAAAGAAGGACATAAGGATATAAGTGCAAGGACGTGTGTGTTTGCTGTGTGTATGCTAACAGGGGCCTTGTGTATCTGCAGCAGTGCTTAATCCACCATTTGAAATGGGAACCTGGCTTCCATTCGGTTTCCCCCACAGGCTCTGAGCAGCGCTACCCGACTCCCAGACTCTCAGCTACTCCGACTCCAGTGGAACGCATCTTGAAGCGATTTGGGGCTCAAACCCTTCGCTGCTCTCTCTCTTTTTTCCCCCTCTCCAGCCTCCCCACCCCCACCCCACCCGAACACCTCCTCCCGTTCTCGGCTGAAGGACGCTTTAAGGGCTTAGGGGAAAGCGCTGGAGCGGCAGTCCCGGCTCGACCCAGGGGTTGTGGAGCCCCGCGGTAAAATCAACAGTTAGCCCGCTGCAAGAGCAGGGAGTCCGAGCAGTCAGGGAGGGAGGGATGAAAGTAGGACAGACAGGGTCTAGGGCTAGCTGACGGCTGCCGCAATTGCAAACAGACACACATAAGTGCAATCACATGCACACACACTCATGCCCGCACACAAACATGCTGAAAGAGAAAGCCTCCAGGTCATCAAAAATCCTATTCACTGCCGTCAGGATATTGAAGTGTGTCATGCCAATATTTCAGTGCTGATAGCTTTGGCAGAATGTGTGTGTCTGAATATGTGTGAGTGTGAGAGTGCGTGGCTGTGCGTGGGTGTGTGCTTGAGCACGTCCGCGCGCGCACCTCGCCACTTCTCTCCCACTTTATTTTCTAAAGAGTGGCTTTTTCAAAAGTCGCCCGGGTATTTTCAAGGGGCCTGTCTAATTCATGCAGGTGAAGTGTTTTAAAGTTCCATTCCCCCGTTTACCTGCGGGGCCTGAAGAACACACAACAGAGGTGTTGAAATAGCACCCTCTCCCCTCCCCTCCCTCCTTCTCCCCCACTTTTATCACAACTTCTATCCTTTTGTCCTTCACTTTCCTCCCGTCCCTCCACACCTGCCTCCCCTCGTTGCACTCCTTCTCCTCCTTTTCATCTTATCCCTCCTTCTCTTCCCTGCTCCTTCTCTCCCCACCTCCCTCCCGCTCTCTCTTTACCTCATCCATCCCTCATCCTCTCTCTCTCTGCCTCTCATAGTGTTTGAAGCAGAGTGTTTGTCTCTAGGGCTGGATGATTGACAGCTGAGAGAGAGCCAGGCAGCTCTCTGGTGACAGATAAGGACTTTGGCTCTATTACTCACTGGGTCCCACAGACACACACACAAACACACACGCATATAAACTCTCACCCATCCTCCCACATGCACACGGATTCACTTACTCACTCACACAGAGAAACACACACACATACACACACACACACACTCACTCTGGGTCCCATGCTGCTCCCACAGTTCGGCAGGGAGCAGACAAACCTATTTGCATTAGGAAGCAGCGTGTAAAATAAATAAAGAATCGGATGAATCGAGGAATAAATAGACAGGAGGCACGGCTGGGGATGAGTACAACTGATTTGAAGGGTGTGTGTGTGTGTGTGTGTGTGTGTGTGCATGCTCTCTTTTTCAACCTCTGGGCTCCCGAGTGAGCAGAGTGGCTGTGCAGCAAAAGAAACACCCTGCACACCCTGTTGAGCACACACAAACACAAACACACACACACAGTCAAATATACATGAAAAGATTCTACAAAGCCCAAATCATTATGGTAATGAAAAATGAAAGGGTCTAAAAATACTGTTTTATTCCTCCCTTTGTTTCGGGGGAACTCCAGAGAGACCACTGGCTGACAATGAGAGAGGGAAAGAGTGAGACGGAGAAAGAGAAGGAAAGAGAAATAGTTTTCCTCCTTATCTGCTTTTCCATGAACATCTCCCTCTACAGCCACCCAAATCTCTGGACTGCAACACTCTCCTTTCTTCAAAGAGAGAAATTGGATTGAGTGCAACTGGTTCAAATTGGGTGCATGTTTATGTTCTTGGCAAAAAAAAAAAAAGAAACCTCAGTGACTTGCTGATTGACAGCTGAAAGTGAGAGGAAGATGGCGAGAAAGAAGAGGCAGCAGGCGCAGAAACAGGTGCGACATCAGATACGGAGAGGAAAAACGGAACAAGAGCAGGAAAAGAGAGCAAACGTGGAATTAGAAAAAAAACACGGAGAGTTCAGTACTTACGTAAGTTTGTGCAAGAGTGAAAAATAGGCTGAAATTATTTTTTTGGGGAAAAGGGAAAAACAGGGAGGAGAGAGGAATGAACAGAAGGAGAGATAGATGAAACACTGAGATGGCATGCTGAGTTACAGGTGTGTGTGTGTGTGTGTGTGTGTGTGCGTGTCAGGGAGTTATCGGGGAGAAAATGAAGGGAGAGATGAAAAAAAAAAGATGAGTGAGGAATAATTAGGCCGACCCCCGGCAGAGGAGTGTGGCAGGTGAAAGGACGAATGGGGGGGAAAGCGAGGGAGAAAGATGGATGGACGGCAGGGGAGATGAAGAAGCGAAGGGTTTGAAGGCAAGGACGCGGTGACATAGCAGGGGAAAGGGGAAAAAAAGAAAGGAAAAGGCTACGGCATGACTAAAGAGATGGCAGGCTCGGTGTGAAAGGAGAGGAGGGCAGCCTGCAGGACAGAGGTTTAAAAGTGAGAGGAGAGAGAATGAGAAGGAGGAGGAGGTGACAGAGACAGACGCAGAGCATGAAAATGGCCTTTGTCATCCCTTCTCAAACACAGAGCCGGAAGACAAAGGGAGCGTGAGCGTGAGCTGCTTTTTCCAGCATCTCTTAGATGACAATAGCTATTTGTCTCCTCATCAGAGAAAGGGGAGAGAGAAGAAAGTACACTGCACACTGTTCTTCATGTCTCTTCCTCTTCATTCGCTTCTCATCTCCGTCCTCCTC